>CM069441.1:125209853-125454905 GCA_035610835.1 Ophiura sarsii | reverse complement strand
TAAGTTCCAAATTATCTTATATTTGGCAATATTAGAGAGCGATAATGTGCCATTAGTATCGTTTATTTAAGAAAATAATGGGTTAGTAATGTCTTCAATTTAAAGGGGCATTGTCTGAATTACGCACCTAAATGGTACTTTTTAATAAAGACTTATTTCATAAGATAATAGGTAAAACAAATAATGTCATTAAATAAACTAATGATTGTGTTATTGTGGTAGGGTGGGGGTGACCGTTTATTTCAGATTAATATACTCTTAATTGAAGCATGTTAATTGAGACGCCATAATAATTAAGATTCGTATTCGTATAGAGGTAGATGTCAACAAACACAAAATATCCATTTGACAACGTAATACATCACCTATAAATCGCATGTTATTATTAAACATATTATACCAATTCGTAAGGTCCGGAAAAATGAAATCAACTTTAGAATGAAAAGTTACAAACATTTCCAAAATGAAATACAAAACTAAACAAACGAAAACAAAACCATAAAAACAAGAACCTATCGAGATTCGAACCAGCAATCTACTTATTCTAAGACAGGAAACATACCACTGAGCTAACTGGGGAGTCAGCTTTTTGAAGAGGCATTTTGCTTATTAACTCTAGCACTGTATTGATCAACCACGGTCAACCATCAATTTCAATAGAACCCTATGTACGGTCTACCAGAATGAATAGAAAGGAAGTATTGATCATCTTTTAAGATATTATTGGTAGACCGTGGTTAATCGTGTTGAATTCGCAAAAATGATTATTATTTTGAACAGTATGAAAGTGTATATAATGTTAACCGTGGTAGACCGATAATAATAAGTGTATTTCCATACTAAATCATCTCAAGAAGAATATTAGTTTAACAAGATAAATTGTTATACCTTATCTTCTTATACTAGTACAACGTATTGCCCTACTAGTGTAGTGGTTTCGACTGACACCGCAGACTCTGTCCATGGGTTCGAATCTCAGCGCGGCAGTTTAGTTACATTTTAATTTTTACTTCAAATGTTTAAACAATTAAGATTTGAAATAAATGAGTTGATCAGGTTTGTACAACATGTTTTTTTTCGTCGTCTTGACGCACCGCCACTTGATGCAATCGTTTGAAACACTCGCCGCTGTAAATTAGATACTTTGAAACTATGACACTTTATCAAAATACACGTTATTTATGTATTTCATTAAATGTGTATACGTAATTAGACTATGAAGTTCAACTCGAAATGTTACAGAAGCAATGTTCTTCATTTCTTAAAAAGAATGGTTAAAATCGAAGCTACCGTTTTCGAGATATAGCGATTTTTGTATTTTTTATAGCTCATTTTTCCACTCCCTTAATACATGTATTAAAGCATTGTAAAAATAATGTACTAAATTCATATAAGTCCTTGTAACTGCATTAAATAAGTTCCAAATTATCTTATATTTGGCAATATTAGAGAGCGATAATGTGCCATTAGTATCGTTTATTTAAGAAAATAATGGGTTAGTAATGTCTTCAATTTAAAGGGGCATTGTCTGAATTACGCACCTAAATGGTACTTTTTAATAAAGACTTATTTCATAAGATAATAGGTAAAACAAATAATGTCATTAAATAAACTAATGATTGTGTTATTGTGGTAGGGTGGGGGTGACCGTTTATTTCAGATTAATATACTCTTAATTGAAGCATGTTAATTGAGACGCCATAATAATTAAGATTCGTATTCGTATAGAGGTAGATGTCAACAAACACAAAATATCCATTTGACAACGTAATACATCACCTATAAATCGCATGTTATTATTAAACATATTATACCAATTCGTAAGGTCCGAAAAAATGAAATCAACTTTAGAATGAAAAGTTACAAACATTTCCAAAATGAAATACAAAACTAAACAAACGAAAACAAAACCATAAAAACAAGAACCTATCGAGATTCGAACCAGCAATCTACTTATTCTAAGACAGGAAACATACCACTGAGCTAACTGGGGAGTCAGCTTTTTGAAGAGGCATTTTGCTTATTAACTCTAGCACTGTATTGATCAACCACGGTCAACCATCAATTTCAATAGAAACCTATGTACGGTCTACCAGAATGAATAGAAAGGAAGTATTGATCATCTTTTAAGATATTATTGGTAGACCGTGGTTAATCGTGTTGAATTCGCAAAAATGATTATTATTTTGAACAGTATGAAAGTGTATATAATGTTAACCGTGGTAGACCGATAATAATAAGTGTATTTCCATACTAAATCATCTCAAGAAGAATATTAGTTTAACAAGATAAATTGTTATACCTTATCTTCTTATACTAGTACAACGTATTGCCCTACTAGTGTAGTGGTTTCGACTGACACCGCAGACTCTGTCCATGGGTTCGAATCTCAGCGCGGCAGTTTAGTTACATTTTAATTTTTACTTCAAATGTTTAAACAATTAAGATTTGAAATAAATGAGTTGATCAGGTTTGTACAACATGTTTTTTTTCGTCGTCTTGACGCACCGCCACTTGATGCAATCGTTTGAAACACTCGCCGCTGTAAATTAGATACTTTGAAACTATGACACTTTATCAAAATACACGTTATTTATGTATTTCATTAAATGTGTATACGTAATTAGACTATGAAGTTCAACTCGAAATGTTACAGAAGCAATGTTCTTCATTTCTTAAAAAGAATGGTTAAAATCGAAGCTACCGTTTTCGAGATATAGCGATTTTTGTATTTTTTATAGCTCATTTTTCCACTCCCTTAATACAATCATGTTCAAAACTGTTGGGACACTTCCTGCATGTCCTGTGAAACGGTGGTCCCTCCCCCTAAACTCAATGTTGGTCCATATAAAAGCATCGTCCAGCAACGGGCTGTGTTATATATATCAGCCCCAACATTGGTTTGGGGGGGGGGGGGTTGAGAGGGATGGCAGCTTTACATACTAGTTTTGACTATCATACTTTCAATTGACAGCTTTTTACTAATTTTGAAAGATATTTGATGCGCACGTGTATAGTGTCCCAACAGGTTTTGAACAAGATTGTATTAAAGCATTGTAAAAATAATGTACTAAATTCATATAAGTCCTTGTAACTGCATTAAATAAGTTCCAAATTATCTTATATTTGGCAATATTAGAGAGCGATAATGTGCCATTAGTATCGTTTATTTAAGAAAATAATGGGTTAGTAATGTCTTCAATTTAAAGGGGCATTGTCTGAATTACGCACCTAAATGGTACTTTTTAATAAAGACTTATTTCATAAGATAATAGGTAAAACAAATAATGTCATTAAATAAACTAATGATTGTGTTATTGTGGTAGGGTGGGGGTGACCGTTTATTTCAGATTAATATACTCTTAATTGAAGCATGTTAATTGAGACGCCATAATAATTAAGATTCGTATTCGTATAGAGGTAGATGTCAACAAACACAAAATATCCATTTGACAACGTAATACATCACCTATAAATCGCATGTTATTATTAAACATATTATACCAATTCGTAAGGTCCGGAAAAATGAAATCAACTTTAGAATGAAAAGTTACAAACATTTCCAAAATGAAATACAAAACTAAACAAACGAAAACAAAACCATAAAAACAAGAACCTATCGAGATTCGAACCAGCAATCTACTTATTCTAAGACAGGAAACATACCACTGAGCTAACTGGGGAGTCAGCTTTTTGAAGAGGCATTTTGCTTATTAACTCTAGCACTGTATTGATCAACCACGGTCAACCATCAATTTCAATAGAACCCTATGTACGGTCTACCAGAATGAATAGAAAGGAAGTATTGATCATCTTTTAAGATATTATTGGTAGACCGTGGTTAATCGTGTTGAATTCGCAAAAATGATTATTATTTTGAACAGTATGAAAGTGTATATAATGTTAACCGTGGTAGACCGATAATAATAAGTGTATTTCCATACTAAATCATCTCAAGAAGAATATTAGTTTAACAAGATAAATTGTTATACCTTATCTTCTTATACTAGTACAACGTATTGCCCTACTAGTGTAGTGGTTTCGACTGACACCGCAGACTCTGTCCATGGGTTCGAATCTCAGCGCGGCAGTTTAGTTACATTTTAATTTTTACTTCAAATGTTTAAACAATTAAGATTTGAAATAAATGAGTTGATCAGGTTTGTACAACATGTTTTTTTTCGTCGTCTTGACGCACCGCCACTTGATGCAATCGTTTGAAACACTCGCCGCTGTAAATTAGATACTTTGAAACTATGACACTTTATCAAAATACACGTTATTTATGTATTTCATTAAATGTGTATACGTAATTAGACTATGAAGTTCAACTCGAAATGTTACAGAAGCAATGTTCTTCATTTCTTAAAAAGAATGGTTAAAATCGAAGCTACCGTTTTCGAGATATAGCGATTTTTGTATTTTTTATAGCTCATTTTTCCACTCCCTTAATACATGTATTAAAGCATTGTAAAAATAATGTACTAAATTCATATAAGTCCTTGTAACTGCATTAAATAAGTTCCAAATTATCTTATATTTGGCAATATTAGAGAGCGATAATGTGCCATTAGTATCGTTTATTTAAGAAAATAATGGGTTAGTAATGTCTTCAATTTAAAGGGGCATTGTCTGAATTACGCACCTAAATGGTACTTTTTAATAAAGACTTATTTCATAAGATAATAGGTAAAACAAATAATGTCATTAAATAAACTAATGATTGTGTTATTGTGGTAGGGTGGGGGTGACCGTTTATTTCAGATTAATATACTCTTAATTGAAGCATGTTAATTGAGACGCCATAATAATTAAGATTCGTATTCGTATAGAGGTAGATGTCAACAAACACAAAATATCCATTTGACAACGTAATACATCACCTATAAATCGCATGTTATTATTAAACATATTATACCAATTCGTAAGGTCCGGAAAAATGAAATCAACTTTAGAATGAAAAGTTACAAACATTTCCAAAATGAAATACAAAACTAAACAAACGAAAACAAAACCATAAAAACAAGAACCTATCGAGATTCGAACCAGCAATCTACTTATTCTAAGACAGGAAACATACCACTGAGCTAACTGGGGAGTCAGCTTTTTGAAGAGGCATTTTGCTTATTAACTCTAGCACTGTATTGATCAACCACGGTCAACCATCAATTTCAATAGAACCCTATGTACGGTCTACCAGAATGAATAGAAAGGAAGTATTGATCATCTTTTAAGATATTATTGGTAGACCGTGGTTAATCGTGTTGAATTCGCAAAAATGATTATTATTTTGAACAGTATGAAAGTGTATATAATGTTAACCGTGGTAGACCGATAATAATAAGTGTATTTCCATACTAAATCATCTCAAGAAGAATATTAGTTTAACAAGATAAATTGTTATACCTTATCTTCTTATACTAGTACAACGTATTGCCCTACTAGTGTAGTGGTTTCGACTGACACCGCAGACTCTGTCCATGGGTTCGAATCTCAGCGCGGCAGTTTAGTTACATTTTAATTTTTACTTCAAATGTTTAAACAATTAAGATTTGAAATAAATGAGTTGATCAGGTTTGTACAACATGTTTTTTTTCGTCGTCTTGACGCACCGCCACTTGATGCAATCGTTTGAAACACTCGCCGCTGTAAATTAGATACTTTGAAACTATGACACTTTATCAAAATACACGTTATTTATGTATTTCATTAAATGTGTATACGTAATTAGACTATGAAGTTCAACTCGAAATGTTACAGAAGCAATGTTCTTCATTTCTTAAAAAGAATGGTTAAAATCGAAGCTACCGTTTTCGAGATATAGCGATTTTTGTATTTTTTATAGCTCATTTTTCCACTCCCTTAATACAATCATGTTCAAAACTGTTGGGACACTTCCTGCATGTCCTGTGAAACGGTGGTCCCTCCCCCTAAACTCAATGTTGGTCCATATAAAAGCATCGTCCAGCAACGGGCTGTGTTATATATATCAGCCCCAACATTGGTTTGGGGGGGGGGGGGTTGAGAGGGATGGCAGCTTTACATACTAGTTTTGACTATCATACTTTCAATTGACAGCTTTTTACTAATTTTGAAAGTTATTTGATGCGCACGTGTATAGTGTCCCAACAGGTTTTGAACAAGATTGTATTAAAGCATTGTAAAAATAATGTACTAAATTCATATAAGTCCTTGTAACTGCATTAAATAAGTTCCAAATTATCTTATATTTGGCAATATTAGAGAGCGATAATGTGCCATTAGTATCGTTTATTTAAGAAAATAATGGGTTAGTAATGTCTTCAATTTAAAGGGGCATTGTCTGAATTACGCACCTAAATGGTACTTTTTAATAAAGACTTATTTCATAAGATAATAGGTAAAACAAATAATGTCATTAAATAAACTAATGATTGTGTTATTGTGGTAGGGTGGGGGTGACCGTTTATTTCAGATTAATATACTCTTAATTGAAGCATGTTAATTGAGACGCCATAATAATTAAGATTCGTATTCGTATAGAGGTAGATGTCAACAAACACAAAATATCCATTTGACAACGTAATACATCACCTATAAATCGCATGTTATTATTAAACATATTATACCAATTCGTAAGGTCCGGAAAAATGAAATCAACTTTAGAATGAAAAGTTACAAACATTTCCAAAATGAAATACAAAACTAAACAAACGAAAACAAAACCATAAAAACAAGAACCTATCGAGATTCGAACCAGCAATCTACTTATTCTAAGACAGGAAACATACCACTGAGCTAACTGGGGAGTCAGCTTTTTGAAGAGGCATTTTGCTTATTAACTCTAGCACTGTATTGATCAACCACGGTCAACCATCAATTTCAATAGAACCCTATGTACGGTCTACCAGAATGAATAGAAAGGAAGTATTGATCATCTTTTAAGATATTATTGGTAGACCGTGGTTAATCGTGTTGAATTCGCAAAAATGATTATTATTTTGAACAGTATGAAAGTGTATATAATGTTAACCGTGGTAGACCGATAATAATAAGTGTATTTCCATACTAAATCATCTCAAGAAGAATATTAGTTTAACAAGATAAATTGTTATACCTTATCTTCTTATACTAGTACAACGTATTGCCCTACTAGTGTAGTGGTTTCGACTGACACCGCAGACTCTGTCCATGGGTTCGAATCTCAGCGCGGCAGTTTAGTTACATTTTAATTTTTACTTCAAATGTTTAAACAATTAAGATTTGAAATAAATGAGTTGATCAGGTTTGTACAACATGTTTTTTTTCGTCGTCTTGACGCACCGCCACTTGATGCAATCGTTTGAAACACTCGCCGCTGTAAATTAGATACTTTGAAACTATGACACTTTATCAAAATACACGTTATTTATGTATTTCATTAAATGTGTATACGTAATTAGACTATGAAGTTCAACTCGAAATGTTACAGAAGCAATGTTCTTCATTTCTTAAAAAGAATGGTTAAAATCGAAGCTACCGTTTTCGAGATATAGCGATTTTTGTATTTTTTATAGCTCATTTTTCCACTCCCTTGATACAATCATGTTCAAAACTGTTGGGACACTTCCTGCATGTCCTGTGAAACGGTGGTCCCTCCCCCTAAACTCAATGTTGGTCCATATAAAAGCATCGTCCAGCAACGGGCTGTGTTATATATATCAGCCCCAACATTGGTTTGGGGGGGGGGGGGGGTTGAGAGGGATGGCAGCTTTACATACTAGTTTTGACTATCATACTTTCAATTGACAGCTTTTTACTAATTTTGAAAGTTATTTGATGCGCACGTGTATAGTGTCCCAACAGGTTTTGAACAAGATTGTATTAAAGCATTGTAAAAATAATGTACTAAATTCATATAAGTCCTTGTAACTGCATTAAATAAGTTCCAAATTATCTTATATTTGGCAATATTAGAGAGCGATAATGTGCCATTAGTATCGTTTATTTAAGAAAATAATGGGTTAGTAATGTCTTCAATTTAAAGGGGCATTGTCTGAATTACGCACCTAAATGGTACTTTTTAATAAAGACTTATTTCATAAGATAATAGGTAAAACAAATAATGTCATTAAATAAACTAATGATTGTGTTATTGTGGTAGGGTGGGGGTGACCGTTTATTTCAGATTAATATACTCTTAATTGAAGCATGTTAATTGAGACGCCATAATAATTAAGATTCGTATTCGTATAGAGGTAGATGTCAACAAACACAAAATATCCATTTGACAACGTAATACATCACCTATAAATCGCATGTTATTATTAAACATATTATACCAATTCGTAAGGTCCGGAAAAATGAAATCAACTTTAGAATGAAAAGTTACAAACATTTCCAAAATGAAATACAAAACTAAACAAACGAAAACAAAACCATAAAAACAAGAACCTATCGAGATTCGAACCAGCAATCTACTTATTCTAAGACAGGAAACATACCACTGAGCTAACTGGGGAGTCAGCTTTTTGAAGAGGCATTTTGCTTATTAACTCTAGCACTGTATTGATCAACCACGGTCAACCATCAATTTCAATAGAACCCTATGTACGGTCTACCAGAATGAATAGAAAGGAAGTATTGATCATCTTTTAAGATATTATTGGTAGACCGTGGTTAATCGTGTTGAATTCGCAAAAATGATTATTATTTTGAACAGTATGAAAGTGTATATAATGTTAACCGTGGTAGACCGATAATAATAAGTGTATTTCCATACTAAATCATCTCAAGAAGAATATTAGTTTAACAAGATAAATTGTTATACCTTATCTTCTTATACTAGTACAACGTATTGCCCTACTAGTGTAGTGGTTTCGACTGACACCGCAGACTCTGTCCATGGGTTCGAATCTCAGCGCGGCAGTTTAGTTACATTTTAATTTTTACTTCAAATGTTTAAACAATTAAGATTTGAAATAAATGAGTTGATCAGGTTTGTACAACATGTTTTTTTTCGTCGTCTTGACGCACCGCCACTTGATGCAATCGTTTGAAACACTCGCCGCTGTAAATTAGATACTTTGAAACTATGACACTTTATCAAAATACACGTTATTTATGTATTTCATTAAATGTGTATACGTAATTAGACTATGAAGTTCAACTCGAAATGTTACAGAAGCAATGTTCTTCATTTCTTAAAAAGAATGGTTAAAATCGAAGCTACCGTTTTCGAGATATAGCGATTTTTGTATTTTTTATAGCTCATTTTTCCACTCCCTTGATACAATCATGTTCAAAACTGTTGGGACACTTCCTGCATGTCCTGTGAAACGGTGGTCCCTCCCCCTAAACTCAATGTTGGTCCATATAAAAGCATCGTCCAGCAACGGGCTGTGTTATATATATCAGCCCCAACATTGGTTTGGGGGGAGGGGGGGGGGGGTTGAGAGGGATGGCAGCTTTACATACTAGTTTTGACTATCATACTTTCAATTGACAGCTTTTTACTAATTTTGAAAGATATTTGATGCGCACGTGTATAGTGTCCCAACAGGTTTTGAACAAGATTGTATTAAAGCATTGTAAAAATAATGTACTAAATTCATATAAGTCCTTGTAACTGCATTAAATAAGTTCCAAATTATCTTATATTTGGCAATATTAGAGAGCGATAATGTGCCATTAGTATCGTTTATTTAAGAAAATAATGGGTTAGTAATGTCTTCAATTTAAAGGGGCATTGTCTGAATTACGCACCTAAATGGTACTTTTTAATAAAGACTTATTTCATAAGATAATAGGTAAAACAAATAATGTCATTAAATAAACTAATGATTGTGTTATTGTGGTAGGGTGGGGGTGACCGTTTATTTCAGATTAATATACTCTTAATTGAAGCATGTTAATTGAGACGCCATAATAATTAAGATTCGTATTCGTATAGAGGTAGATGTCAACAAACACAAAATATCCATTTGACAACGTAATACATCACCTATAAATCGCATGTTATTATTAAACATATTATACCAATTCGTAAGGTCCGGAAAAATGAAATCAACTTTAGAATGAAAAGTTACAAACATTTCCAAAATGAAATACAAAACTAAACAAACGAAAACAAAACCATAAAAACAAGAACCTATCGAGATTCGAACCAGCAATCTACTTATTCTAAGACAGGAAACATACCACTGAGCTAACTGGGGAGTCAGCTTTTTGAAGAGGCATTTTGCTTATTAACTCTAGCACTGTATTGATCAACCACGGTCAACCATCAATTTCAATAGAACCCTATGTACGGTCTACCAGAATGAATAGAAAGGAAGTATTGATCATCTTTTAAGATATTATTGGTAGACCGTGGTTAATCGTGTTGAATTCGCAAAAATGATTATTATTTTGAACAGTATGAAAGTGTATATAATGTTAACCGTGGTAGACCGATAATAATAAGTGTATTTCCATACTAAATCATCTCAAGAAGAATATTAGTTTAACAAGATAAATTGTTATACCTTATCTTCTTATACTAGTACAACGTATTGCCCTACTAGTGTAGTGGTTTCGACTGACACCGCAGACTCTGTCCATGGGTTCGAATCTCAGCGCGGCAGTTTAGTTACATTTTAATTTTTACTTCAAATGTTTAAACAATTAAGATTTGAAATAAATGAGTTGATCAGGTTTGTACAACATGTTTTTTTTCGTCGTCTTGACGCACCGCCACTTGATGCAATCGTTTGAAACACTCGCCGCTGTAAATTAGATACTTTGAAACTATGACACTTTATCAAAATACACGTTATTTATGTATTTCATTAAATGTGTATACGTAATTAGACTATGAAGTTCAACTCGAAATGTTACAGAAGCAATGTTCTTCATTTCTTAAAAAGAATGGTTAAAATCGAAGCTACCGTTTTCGAGATATAGCGATTTTTGTATTTTTTATAGCTCATTTTTCCACTCCCTTGATACAATCATGTTCAAAACTGTTGGGACACTTCCTGCATGTCCTGTGAAACGGTGGTCCCTCCCCCTAAACTCAATGTTGGTCCATATAAAAGCATCGTCCAGCAACGGGCTGTGTTATATATATCAGCCCCAACATTGGTTTGGGGGGAGGGGGGGGGGGGGGGGGGTTGAGAGGGATGGCAGCTTTACATACTAGTTTTGACTATCATACTTTCAATTGACAGCTTTTTACTAATTTTGAAAGATATTTGATGCGCACGTGTATAGTGTCCCAACAGGTTTTGAACAAGATTGTATTAAAGCATTGTAAAAATAATGTACTAAATTCATATAAGTCCTTGTAACTGCATTAAATAAGTTCCAAATTATCTTATATTTGGCAATATTAGAGAGCGATAATGTGCCATTAGTATCGTTTATTTAAGAAAATAATGGGTTAGTAATGTCTTCAATTTAAAGGGGCATTGTCTGAATTACGCACCTAAATGGTACTTTTTAATAAAGACTTATTTCATAAGATAATAGGTAAAACAAATAATGTCATTAAATAAACTAATGATTGTGTTATTGTGGTAGGGTGGGGGTGACCGTTTATTTCAGATTAATATACTCTTAATTGAAGCATGTTAATTGAGACGCCATAATAATTAAGATTCGTATTCGTATAGAGGTAGATGTCAACAAACACAAAATATCCATTTGACAACGTAATACATCACCTATAAATCGCATGTTATTATTAAACATATTATACCAATTCGTAAGGTCCGGAAAAATGAAATCAACTTTAGAATGAAAAGTTACAAACATTTCCAAAATGAAATACAAAACTAAACAAACGAAAACAAAACCATAAAAACAAGAACCTATCGAGATTCGAACCAGCAATCTACTTATTCTAAGACAGGAAACATACCACTGAGCTAACTGGGGAGTCAGCTTTTTGAAGAGGCATTTTGCTTATTAACTCTAGCACTGTATTGATCAACCACGGTCAACCATCAATTTCAATAGAACCCTATGTACGGTCTACCAGAATGAATAGAAAGGAAGTATTGATCATCTTTTAAGATATTATTGGTAGACCGTGGTTAATCGTGTTGAATTCGCAAAAATGATTATTATTTTGAACAGTATGAAAGTGTATATAATGTTAACCGTGGTAGACCGATAATAATAAGTGTATTTCCATACTAAATCATCTCAAGAAGAATATTAGTTTAACAAGATAAATTGTTATACCTTATCTTCTTATACTAGTACAACGTATTGCCCTACTAGTGTAGTGGTTTCGACTGACACCGCAGACTCTGTCCATGGGTTCGAATCTCAGCGCGGCAGTTTAGTTACATTTTAATTTTTACTTCAAATGTTTAAACAATTAAGATTTGAAATAAATGAGTTGATCAGGTTTGTACAACATGTTTTTTTTCGTCGTCTTGACGCACCGCCACTTGATGCAATCGTTTGAAACACTCGCCGCTGTAAATTAGATACTTTGAAACTATGACACTTTATCAAAATACACGTTATTTATGTATTTCATTAAATGTGTATACGTAATTAGACTATGAAGTTCAACTCGAAATGTTACAGAAGCAATGTTCTTCATTTCTTAAAAAGAATGGTTAAAATCGAAGCTACCGTTTTCGAGATATAGCGATTTTTGTATTTTTTATAGCTCATTTTTCCACTCCCTTGATACAATCATGTTCAAAACTGTTGGGACACTTCCTGCATGTCCTGTGAAACGGTGGTCCCTCCCCCTAAACTCAATGTTGGTCCATATAAAAGCATCGTCCAGCAACGGGCTGTGTTATATATATCAGCCCCAACATTGGTTTGGGGGGGGGGGGGGGGGGGTTGAGAGGGATGGCAGCTTTACATACTAGTTTTGACTATCATACTTTCAATTGACAGCTTTTTACTAATTTTGAAAGATATTTGATGCGCACGTGTATAGTGTCCCAACAGGTTTTGAACAAGATTGTATTAAAGCATTGTAAAAATAATGTACTAAATTCATATAAGTCCTTGTAACTGCATTAAATAAGTTCCAAATTATCTTATATTTGGCAATATTAGAGAGCGATAATGTGCCATTAGTATCGTTTATTTAAGAAAATAATGGGTTAGTAATGTCTTCAATTTAAAGGGGCATTGTCTGAATTACGCACCTAAATGGTACTTTTTAATAAAGACTTATTTCATAAGATAATAGGTAAAACAAATAATGTCATTAAATAAACTAATGATTGTGTTATTGTGGTAGGGTGGGGGTGACCGTTTATTTCAGATTAATATACTCTTAATTGAAGCATGTTAATTGAGACGCCATAATAATTAAGATTCGTATTCGTATAGAGGTAGATGTCAACCAACACAAAATATCCATTTGACAACGTAATACATCACCTATAAATCGCATGTTATTATTAAACATATTATACCAATTCGTAAGGTCCGAAAAAATGAAATCAACTTTAGAATGAAAAGTTACAAACATTTCCAAAATGAAATACAAAACTAAACAAACGAAAACAAAACCATAAAAACAAGAACCTATCGAGATTCGAACCAGCAATCTACTTATTCTAAGACAGGAAACATACCACTGAGCTAACTGGGGAGTCAGCTTTTTGAAGAGGCATTTTGCTTATTAACTCTAGCACTGTATTGATCAACCACGGTCAACCATCAATTTCAATAGAAACCTATGTACGGTCTACCAGAATGAATAGAAAGGAAGTATTGATCATCTTTTAAGATATTATTGGTAGACCGTGGTTAATCGTGTTGAATTCGCAAAAATGATTATTATTTTGAACAGTATGAAAGTGTATATAATGTTAACCGTGGTAGACCGATAATAATAAGTGTATTTCCATACTAAATCATCTCAAGAAGAATATTAGTTTAACAAGATAAATTGTTATACCTTATCTTCTTATACTAGTACAACGTATTGCCCTACTAGTGTAGTGGTTTCGACTGACACCGCAGACTCTGTCCATGGGTTCGAATCTCAGCGCGGCAGTTTAGTTACATTTTAATTTTTACTTCAAATGTTTAAACAATTAAGATTTGAAATAAATGAGTTGATCAGGTTTGTACAACATGTTTTTTTTCGTCGTCTTGACGCACCGCCACTTGATGCAATCGTTTGAAACACTCGCCGCTGTAAATTAGATACTTTGAAACTATGACACTTTATCAAAATACACGTTATTTATGTATTTCATTAAATGTGTATACGTAATTAGACTATGAAGTTCAACTCGAAATGTTACAGAAGCAATGTTCTTCATTTCTTAAAAAGAATGGTTAAAATCGAAGCTACCGTTTTCGAGATATAGCGATTTTTGTATTTTTTATAGCTCATTTTTCCACTCCCTTAATACAATCATGTTCAAAACTGTTGGGACACTTCCTGCATGTCCTGTGAAACGGTGGTCCCTCCCCCTAAACTCAATGTTGGTCCATATAAAAGCATCGTCCAGCAACGGGCTGTGTTATATATATCAGCCCCAACATTGGTTTGGGGGGGGGGGGGGGGGGTTGAGAGGGATGGCAGCTTTACATACTAGTTTTGACTATCATACTTTCAATTGACAGCTTTTTACTAATTTTGAAAGATATTTGATGCGCACGTGTATAGTGTCCCAACAGGTTTTGAACAAGATTGTATTAAAGCATTGTAAAAATAATGTACTAAATTCATATAAGTCCTTGTAACTGCATTAAATAAGTTCCAAATTATCTTATATTTGGCAATATTAGAGAGCGATAATGTGCCATTAGTATCGTTTATTTAAGAAAATAATGGGTTAGTAATGTCTTCAATTTAAAGGGGCATTGTCTGAATTACGCACCTAAATGGTACTTTTTAATAAAGACTTATTTCATAAGATAATAGGTAAAACAAATAATGTCATTAAATAAACTAATGATTGTGTTATTGTGGTAGGGTGGGGGTGACCGTTTATTTCAGATTAATATACTCTTAATTGAAGCATGTTAATTGAGACGCCATAATAATTAAGATTCGTATTCGTATAGAGGTAGATGTCAACAAACACAAAATATCCATTTGACAACGTAATACATCACCTATAAATCGCATGTTATTATTAAACATATTATACCAATTCGTAAGGTCCGGAAAAATGAAATCAACTTTAGAATGAAAAGTTACAAACATTTCCAAAATGAAATACAAAACTAAACAAACGAAAACAAAACCATAAAAACAAGAACCTATCGAGATTCGAACCAGCAATCTACTTATTCTAAGACAGGAAACATACCACTGAGCTAACTGGGGAGTCAGCTTTTTGAAGAGGCATTTTGCTTATTAACTCTAGCACTGTATTGATCAACCACGGTCAACCATCAATTTCAATAGAACCCTATGTACGGTCTACCAGAATGAATAGAAAGGAAGTATTGATCATCTTTTAAGATATTATTGGTAGACCGTGGTTAATCGTGTTGAATTCGCAAAAATGATTATTATTTTGAACAGTATGAAAGTGTATATAATGTTAACCGTGGTAGACCGATAATAATAAGTGTATTTCCATACTAAATCATCTCAAGAAGAATATTAGTTTAACAAGATAAATTGTTATACCTTATCTTCTTATACTAGTACAACGTATTGCCCTACTAGTGTAGTGGTTTCGACTGACACCGCAGACTCTGTCCATGGGTTCGAATCTCAGCGCGGCAGTTTAGTTACATTTTAATTTTTACTTCAAATGTTTAAACAATTAAGATTTGAAATAAATGAGTTGATCAGGTTTGTACAACATGTTTTTTTTCGTCGTCTTGACGCACCGCCACTTGATGCAATCGTTTGAAACACTCGCCGCTGTAAATTAGATACTTTGAAACTATGACACTTTATCAAAATACACGTTATTTATGTATTTCATTAAATGTGTATACGTAATTAGACTATGAAGTTCAACTCGAAATGTTACAGAAGCAATGTTCTTCATTTCTTAAAAAGAATGGTTAAAATCGAAGCTACCGTTTTCGAGATATAGCGATTTTTGTATTTTTTATAGCTCATTTTTCCACTCCCTTAATACATGTATTAAAGCATTGTAAAAATAATGTACTAAATTCATATAAGTCCTTGTAACTGCATTAAATAAGTTCCAAATTATCTTATATTTGGCAATATTAGAGAGCGATAATGTGCCATTAGTATCGTTTATTTAAGAAAATAATGGGTTAGTAATGTCTTCAATTTAAAGGGGCATTGTCTGAATTACGCACCTAAATGGTACTTTTTAATAAAGACTTATTTCATAAGATAATAGGTAAAACAAATAATGTCATTAAATAAACTAATGATTGTGTTATTGTGGTAGGGTGGGGGTGACCGTTTATTTCAGATTAATATACTCTTAATTGAAGCATGTTAATTGAGACGCCATAATAATTAAGATTCGTATTCGTATAGAGGTAGATGTCAACAAACACAAAATATCCATTTGACAACGTAATACATCACCTATAAATCGCATGTTATTATTAAACATATTATACCAATTCGTAAGGTCCGGAAAAATGAAATCAACTTTAGAATGAAAAGTTACAAACATTTCCAAAATGAAATACAAAACTAAACAAACGAAAACAAAACCATAAAAACAAGAACCTATCGAGATTCGAACCAGCAATCTACTTATTCTAAGACAGGAAACATACCACTGAGCTAACTGGGGAGTCAGCTTTTTGAAGAGGCATTTTGCTTATTAACTCTAGCACTGTATTGATCAACCACGGTCAACCATCAATTTCAATAGAACCCTATGTACGGTCTACCAGAATGAATAGAAAGGAAGTATTGATCATCTTTTAAGATATTATTGGTAGACCGTGGTTAATCGTGTTGAATTCGCAAAAATGATTATTATTTTGAACAGTATGAAAGTGTATATAATGTTAACCGTGGTAGACCGATAATAATAAGTGTATTTCCATACTAAATCATCTCAAGAAGAATATTAGTTTAACAAGATAAATTGTTATACCTTATCTTCTTATACTAGTACAACGTATTGCCCTACTAGTGTAGTGGTTTCGACTGACACCGCAGACTCTGTCCATGGGTTCGAATCTCAGCGCGGCAGTTTAGTTACATTTTAATTTTTACTTCAAATGTTTAAACAATTAAGATTTGAAATAAATGAGTTGATCAGGTTTGTACAACATGTTTTTTTTCGTCGTCTTGACGCACCGCCACTTGATGCAATCGTTTGAAACACTCGCCGCTGTAAATTAGATACTTTGAAACTATGACACTTTATCAAAATACACGTTATTTATGTATTTCATTAAATGTGTATACGTAATTAGACTATGAAGTTCAACTCGAAATGTTACAGAAGCAATGTTCTTCATTTCTTAAAAAGAATGGTTAAAATCGAAGCTACCGTTTTCGAGATATAGCGATTTTTGTATTTTTTATAGCTCATTTTTCCACTCCCTTAATACAATCATGTTCAAAACTGTTGGGACACTTCCTGCATGTCCTGTGAAACGGTGGTCCCTCCCCCTAAACTCAATGTTGGTCCATATAAAAGCATCGTCCAGCAACGGGCTGTGTTATATATATCAGCCCCAACATTGGTTTGGGGGGGGGGGGTTGAGAGGGATGGCAGCTTTACATACTAGTTTTGACTATCATACTTTCAATTGACAGCTTTTTACTAATTTTGAAAGATATTTGATGCGCACGTGTATAGTTTTGAACAAGATTGTATTAAAGCATTGTAAAAATAATGTACTAAATTCATATAAGTCCTTGTAACTGCATTAAATAAGTTCCAAATTATCTTATATTTGGCAATATTAGAGAGCGATAATGTGCCATTAGTATCGTTTATTTAAGAAAATAATGGGTTAGTAATGTCTTCAATTTAAAGGGGCATTGTCTGAATTACGCACCTAAATGGTACTTTTTAATAAAGACTTATTTCATAAGATAATAGGTAAAACAAATAATGTCATTAAATAAACTAATGATTGTGTTATTGTGGTAGGGTGGGGGTGACCGTTTATTTCAGATTAATATACTCTTAATTGAAGCATGTTAATTGAGACGCCATAATAATTAAGATTCGTATTCGTATAGAGGTAGATGTCAACAAACACAAAATATCCATTTGACAACGTAATACATCACCTATAAATCGCATGTTATTATTAAACATATTATACCAATTCGTAAGGTCCGGAAAAATGAAATCAACTTTAGAATGAAAAGTTACAAACATTTCCAAAATGAAATACAAAACTAAACAAACGAAAACAAAACCATAAAAACAAGAACCTATCGAGATTCGAACCAGCAATCTACTTATTCTAAGACAGGAAACATACCACTGAGCTAACTGGGGAGTCAGCTTTTTGAAGAGGCATTTTGCTTATTAACTCTAGCACTGTATTGATCAACCACGGTCAACCATCAATTTCAATAGAACCCTATGTACGGTCTACCAGAATGAATAGAAAGGAAGTATTGATCATCTTTTAAGATATTATTGGTAGACCGTGGTTAATCGTGTTGAATTCGCAAAAATGATTATTATTTTGAACAGTATGAAAGTGTATATAATGTTAACCGTGGTAGACCGATAATAATAAGTGTATTTCCATACTAAATCATCTCAAGAAGAATATTAGTTTAACAAGATAAATTGTTATACCTTATCTTCTTATACTAGTACAACGTATTGCCCTACTAGTGTAGTGGTTTCGACTGACACCGCAGACTCTGTCCATGGGTTCGAATCTCAGCGCGGCAGTTTAGTTACATTTTAATTTTTACTTCAAATGTTTAAACAATTAAGATTTGAAATAAATGAGTTGATCAGGTTTGTACAACATGTTTTTTTTCGTCGTCTTGACGCACCGCCACTTGATGCAATCGTTTGAAACACTCGCCGCTGTAAATTAGATACTTTGAAACTATGACACTTTATCAAAATACACGTTATTTATGTATTTCATTAAATGTGTATACGTAATTAGACTATGAAGTTCAACTCGAAATGTTACAGAAGCAATGTTCTTCATTTCTTAAAAAGAATGGTTAAAATCGAAGCTACCGTTTTCGAGATATAGCGATTTTTGTATTTTTTATAGCTCATTTTTCCACTCCCTTGATACAATCATGTTCAAAACTGTTGGGACACTTCCTGCATGTCCTGTGAAACGGTGGTCCCTCCCCCTAAACTCAATGTTGGTCCATATAAAAGCATCGTCCAGCAACGGGCTGTGTTATATATATCAGCCCCAACATTGGTTTGGGGGGAGGGGGGGGGGGTTGAGAGGGATGGCAGCTTTACATACTAGTTTTGACTATCATACTTTCAATTGACAGCTTTTTACTAATTTTGAAAGATATTTGATGCGCACGTGTATAGTGTCCCAACAGGTTTTGAACAAGATTGTATTAAAGCATTGTAAAAATAATGTACTAAATTCATATAAGTCCTTGTAACTGCATTAAATAAGTTCCAAATTATCTTATATTTGGCAATATTAGAGAGCGATAATGTGCCATTAGTATCGTTTATTTAAGAAAATAATGGGTTAGTAATGTCTTCAATTTAAAGGGGCATTGTCTGAATTACGCACCTAAATGGTACTTTTTAATAAAGACTTATTTCATAAGATAATAGGTAAAACAAATAATGTCATTAAATAAACTAATGATTGTGTTATTGTGGTAGGGTGGGGGTGACCGTTTATTTCAGATTAATATACTCTTAATTGAAGCATGTTAATTGAGACGCCATAATAATTAAGATTCGTATTCGTATAGAGGTAGATGTCAACAAACACAAAATATCCATTTGACAACGTAATACATCACCTATAAATCGCATGTTATTATTAAACATATTATACCAATTCGTAAGGTCCGGAAAAATGAAATCAACTTTAGAATGAAAAGTTACAAACATTTCCAAAATGAAATACAAAACTAAACAAACGAAAACAAAACCATAAAAACAAGAACCTATCGAGATTCGAACCAGCAATCTACTTATTCTAAGACAGGAAACATACCACTGAGCTAACTGGGGAGTCACCTTTTTGAAGAGGCATTTTGCTTATTAACTCTAGCACTGTATTGATCAACCACGGTCAACCATCAATTTCAATAGAACCCTATGTACGGTCTACCAGAATGAATAGAAAGGAAGTATTGATCATCTTTTAAGATATTATTGGTAGACCGTGGTTAATCGTGTTGAATTCGCAAAAATGATTATTATTTTGAACAGTATGAAAGTGTATATAATGTTAACCGTGGTAGACCGATAATAATAAGTGTATTTCCATACTAAATCATCTCAAGAAGAATATTAGTTTAACAAGATAAATTGTTATACCTTATCTTCTTATACTAGTACAACGTATTGCCCTACTAGTGTAGTGGTTTCGACTGACACCGCAGACTCTGTCCATGGGTTCGAATCTCAGCGCGGCAGTTTAGTTACATTTTAATTTTTACTTCAAATGTTTAAACAATTAAGATTTGAAATAAATGAGTTGATCAGGTTTGTACAACATGTTTTTTTTCGTCGTCTTGACGCACCGCCACTTGATGCAATCGTTTGAAACACTCGCCGCTGTAAATTAGATACTTTGAAACTATGACACTTTATCAAAATACACGTTATTTATGTATTTCATTAAATGTGTATACGTAATTAGACTATGAAGTTCAACTCGAAATGTTACAGAAGCAATGTTCTTCATTTCTTAAAAAGAATGGTTAAAATCGAAGCTACCGTTTTCGAGATATAGCGATTTTTGTATTTTTTATAGCTCATTTTTCCACTCCCTTGATACAATCATGTTCAAAACTGTTGGGACACTTCCTGCATGTCCTGTGAAACGGTGGTCCCTCCCCCTAGACTCAATGTTGGTCCATATAAAAGCATCGTCCAGCAACGGGCTGTGTTATATATATCAGCCCCAACATTGGTTTGGGGGGAGGGGGGGGGGGGTTGAGAGGGATGGCAGCTTTACATACTAGTTTTGACTATCATACTTTCAATTGACAGCTTTTTACTAATTTTGAAAGATATTTGATGCGCACGTGTATAGTGTCCCAACAGGTTTTGAACAAGATTGTATTAAAGCATTGTAAAAATAATGTACTAAATTCATATAAGTCCTTGTAACTGCATTAAATAAGTTCCAAATTATCTTATATTTGGCAATATTAGAGAGCGATAATGTGCCATTAGTATCGTTTATTTAAGAAAATAATGGGTTAGTAATGTCTTCAATTTAAAGGGGCATTGTCTGAATTACGCACCTAAATGGTACTTTTTAATAAAGACTTATTTCATAAGATAATAGGTAAAACAAATAATGTCATTAAATAAACTAATGATTGTGTTATTGTGGTAGGGTGGGGGTGACCGTTTATTTCAGATTAATATACTCTTAATTGAAGCATGTTAATTGAGACGCCATAATAATTAAGATTCGTATTCGTATAGAGGTAGATGTCAACAAACACAAAATATCCATTTGACAACGTAATACATCACCTATAAATCGCATGTTATTATTAAACATATTATACCAATTCGTAAGGTCCGGAAAAATGAAATCAACTTTAGAATGAAAAGTTACAAACATTTCCAAAATGAAATACAAAACTAAACAAACGAAAACAAAACCATAAAAACAAGAACCTATCGAGATTCGAACCAGCAATCTACTTATTCTAAGACAGGAAACATACCACTGAGCTAACTGGGGAGTCAGCTTTTTGAAGAGGCATTTTGCTTATTAACTCTAGCACTGTATTGATCAACCACGGTCAACCATCAATTTCAATAGAACCCTATGTACGGTCTACCAGAATGAATAGAAAGGAAGTATTGATCATCTTTTAAGATATTATTGGTAGACCGTGGTTAATCGTGTTGAATTCGCAAAAATGATTATTATTTTGAACAGTATGAAAGTGTATATAATGTTAACCGTGGTAGACCGATAATAATAAGTGTATTTCCATACTAAATCATCTCAAGAAGAATATTAGTTTAACAAGATAAATTGTTATACCTTATCTTCTTATACTAGTACAACGTATTGCCCTACTAGTGTAGTGGTTTCGACTGACACCGCAGACTCTGTCCATGGGTTCGAATCTCAGCGCGGCAGTTTAGTTACATTTTAATTTTTACTTCAAATGTTTAAACAATTAAGATTTGAAATAAATGAGTTGATCAGGTTTGTACAACATGTTTTTTTTCGTCGTCTTGACGCACCGCCACTTGATGCAATCGTTTGAAACACTCGCCGCTGTAAATTAGATACTTTGAAACTATGACACTTTATCAAAATACACGTTATTTATGTATTTCATTAAATGTGTATACGTAATTAGACTATGAAGTTCAACTCGAAATGTTACAGAAGCAATGTTCTTCATTTCTTAAAAAGAATGGTTAAAATCGAAGCTACCGTTTTCGAGATATAGCGATTTTTGTATTTTTTATAGCTCATTTTTCCACTCCCTTGATACAATCATGTTCAAAACTGTTGGGACACTTCCTGCATGTCCTGTGAAACGGTGGTCCCTCCCCCTAAACTCAATGTTGGTCCATATAAAAGCATCGTCCAGCAACGGGCTGTGTTATATATATCAGCCCCAACATTGGTTTGGGGGGAGGGGGGGGGGGGGTTGAGAGGGATGGCAGCTTTACATACTAGTTTTGACTATCATACTTTCAATTGACAGCTTTTTACTAATTTTGAAAGATATTTGATGCGCACGTGTATAGTGTCCCAACAGGTTTTGAACAAGATTGTATTAAAGCATTGTAAAAATAATGTACTAAATTCATATAAGTCCTTGTAACTGCATTAAATAAGTTCCAAATTATCTTATATTTGGCAATATTAGAGAGCGATAATGTGCCATTAGTATCGTTTATTTAAGAAAATAATGGGTTAGTAATGTCTTCAATTTAAAGGGGCATTGTCTGAATTACGCACCTAAATGGTACTTTTTAATAAAGACTTATTTCATAAGATAATAGGTAAAACAAATAATGTCATTAAATAAACTAATGATTGTGTTATTGTGGTAGGGTGGGGGTGACCGTTTATTTCAGATTAATATACTCTTAATTGAAGCATGTTAATTGAGACGCCATAATAATTAAGATTCGTATTCGTATAGAGGTAGATGTCAACAAACACAAAATATCCATTTGACAACGTAATACATCACCTATAAATCGCATGTTATTATTAAACATATTATACCAATTCGTAAGGTCCGGAAAAATGAAATCAACTTTAGAATGAAAAGTTACAAACATTTCCAAAATGAAATACAAAACTAAACAAACGAAAACAAAACCATAAAAACAAGAACCTATCGAGATTCGAACCAGCAATCTACTTATTCTAAGACAGGAAACATACCACTGAGCTAACTGGGGAGTCAGCTTTTTGAAGAGGCATTTTGCTTATTAACTCTAGCACTGTATTGATCAACCACGGTCAACCATCAATTTCAATAGAACCCTATGTACGGTCTACCAGAATGAATAGAAAGGAAGTATTGATCATCTTTTAAGATATTATTGGTAGACCGTGGTTAATCGTGTTGAATTCGCAAAAATGATTATTATTTTGAACAGTATGAAAGTGTATATAATGTTAACCGTGGTAGACCGATAATAATAAGTGTATTTCCATACTAAATCATCTCAAGAAGAATATTAGTTTAACAAGATAAATTGTTATACCTTATCTTCTTATACTAGTACAACGTATTGCCCTACTAGTGTAGTGGTTTCGACTGACACCGCAGACTCTGTCCATGGGTTCGAATCTCAGCGCGGCAGTTTAGTTACATTTTAATTTTTACTTCAAATGTTTAAACAATTAAGATTTGAAATAAATGAGTTGATCAGGTTTGTACAACATGTTTTTTTTCGTCGTCTTGACGCACCGCCACTTGATGCAATCGTTTGAAACACTCGCCGCTGTAAATTAGATACTTTGAAACTATGACACTTTATCAAAATACACGTTATTTATGTATTTCATTAAATGTGTATACGTAATTAGACTATGAAGTTCAACTCGAAATGTTACAGAAGCAATGTTCTTCATTTCTTAAAAAGAATGGTTAAAATCGAAGCTACCGTTTTCGAGATATAGCGATTTTTGTATTTTTTATAGCTCATTTTTCCACTCCCTTGATACAATCATGTTCAAAACTGTTGGGACACTTCCTGCATGTCCTGTGAAACGGTGGTCCCTCCCCCTAAACTCAATGTTGGTCCATATAAAAGCATCGTCCAGCAACGGGCTGTGTTATATATATCAGCCCCAACATTGGTTTGGGGGGAGGGGGGGGGGGGTTGAGAGGGATGGCAGCTTTACATACTAGTTTTGACTATCATACTTTCAATTGACAGCTTTTTACTAATTTTGAAAGATATTTGATGCGCACGTGTATAGTGTCCCAACAGGTTTTGAACAAGATTGTATTAAAGCATTGTAAAAATAATGTACTAAATTCATATAAGTCCTTGTAACTGCATTAAATAAGTTCCAAATTATCTTATATTTGGCAATATTAGAGAGCGATAATGTGCCATTAGTATCGTTTATTTAAGAAAATAATGGGTTAGTAATGTCTTCAATTTAAAGGGGCATTGTCTGAATTACGCACCTAAATGGTACTTTTTAATAAAGACTTATTTCATAAGATAATAGGTAAAACAAATAATGTCATTAAATAAACTAATGATTGTGTTATTGTGGTAGGGTGGGGGTGACCGTTTATTTCAGATTAATATACTCTTAATTGAAGCATGTTAATTGAGACGCCATAATAATTAAGATTCGTATTCGTATAGAGGTAGATGTCAACAAACACAAAATATCCATTTGACAACGTAATACATCACCTATAAATCGCATGTTATTATTAAACATATTATACCAATTCGTAAGGTCCGGAAAAATGAAATCAACTTTAGAATGAAAAGTTACAAACATTTCCAAAATGAAATACAAAACTAAACAAACGAAAACAAAACCATAAAAACAAGAACCTATCGAGATTCGAACCAGCAATCTACTTATTCTAAGACAGGAAACATACCACTGAGCTAACTGGGGAGTCAGCTTTTTGAAGAGGCATTTTGCTTATTAACTCTAGCACTGTATTGATCAACCACGGTCAACCATCAATTTCAATAGAACCCTATGTACGGTCTACCAGAATGAATAGAAAGGAAGTATTGATCATCTTTTAAGATATTATTGGTAGACCGTGGTTAATCGTGTTGAATTCGCAAAAATGATTATTATTTTGAACAGTATGAAAGTGTATATAATGTTAACCGTGGTAGACCGATAATAATAAGTGTATTTCCATACTAAATCATCTCAAGAAGAATATTAGTTTAACAAGATAAATTGTTATACCTTATCTTCTTATACTAGTACAACGTATTGCCCTACTAGTGTAGTGGTTTCGACTGACACCGCAGACTCTGTCCATGGGTTCGAATCTCAGCGCGGCAGTTTAGTTACATTTTAATTTTTACTTCAAATGTTTAAACAATTAAGATTTGAAATAAATGAGTTGATCAGGTTTGTACAACATGTTTTTTTTCGTCGTCTTGACGCACCGCCACTTGATGCAATCGTTTGAAACACTCGCCGCTGTAAATTAGATACTTTGAAACTATGACACTTTATCAAAATACACGTTATTTATGTATTTCATTAAATGTGTATACGTAATTAGACTATGAAGTTCAACTCGAAATGTTACAGAAGCAATGTTCTTCATTTCTTAAAAAGAATGGTTAAAATCGAAGCTACCGTTTTCGAGATATAGCGATTTTTGTATTTTTTATAGCTCATTTTTCCACTCCCTTGATACAATCATGTTCAAAACTGTTGGGACACTTCCTGCATGTCCTGTGAAACGGTGGTCCCTCCCCCTAAACTCAATGTTGGTCCATATAAAAGCATCGTCCAGCAACGGGCTGTGTTATATATATCAGCCCCAACATTGGTTTGGGGGGGGGGGGGGGGGGGTTGAGAGGGATGGCAGCTTTACATACTAGTTTTGACTATCATACTTTCAATTGACAGCTTTTTACTAATTTTGAAAGATATTTGATGCGCACGTGTATAGTGTCCCAACAGGTTTTGAACAAGATTGTATTAAAGCATTGTAAAAATAATGTACTAAATTCATATAAGTCCTTGTAACTGCATTAAATAAGTTCCAAATTATCTTATATTTGGCAATATTAGAGAGCGATAATGTGCCATTAGTATCGTTTATTTAAGAAAATAATGGGTTAGTAATGTCTTCAATTTAAAGGGGCATTGTCTGAATTACGCACCTAAATGGTACTTTTTAATAAAGACTTATTTCATAAGATAATAGGTAAAACAAATAATGTCATTAAATAAACTAATGATTGTGTTATTGTGGTAGGGTGGGGGTGACCGTTTATTTCAGATTAATATACTCTTAATTGAAGCATGTTAATTGAGACGCCATAATAATTAAGATTCGTATTCGTATAGAGGTAGATGTCAACAAACACAAAATATCCATTTGACAACGTAATACATCACCTATAAATCGCATGTTATTATTAAACATATTATACCAATTCGTAAGGTCCGGAAAAATGAAATCAACTTTAGAATGAAAAGTTACAAACATTTCCAAAATGAAATACAAAACTAAACAAACGAAAACAAAACCATAAAAACAAGAACCTATCGAGATTCGAACCAGCAATCTACTTATTCTAAGACAGGAAACATACCACTGAGCTAACTGGGGAGTCACCTTTTTGAAGAGGCATTTTGCTTATTAACTCTAGCACTGTATTGATCAACCACGGTCAACCATCAATTTCAATAGAACCCTATGTACGGTCTACCAGAATGAATAGAAAGGAAGTATTGATCATCTTTTAAGATATTATTGGTAGACCGTGGTTAATCGTGTTGAATTCGCAAAAATGATTATTATTTTGAACAGTATGAAAGTGTATATAATGTTAACCGTGGTAGACCGATAATAATAAGTGTATTTCCATACTAAATCATCTCAAGAAGAATATTAGTTTAACAAGATAAATTGTTATACCTTATCTTCTTATACTAGTACAACGTATTGCCCTACTAGTGTAGTGGTTTCGACTGACACCGCAGACTCTGTCCATGGGTTCGAATCTCAGCGCGGCAGTTTAGTTACATTTTAATTTTTACTTCAAATGTTTAAACAATTAAGATTTGAAATAAATGAGTTGATCAGGTTTGTACAACATGTTTTTTTTCGTCGTCTTGACGCACCGCCACTTGATGCAATCGTTTGAAACACTCGCCGCTGTAAATTAGATACTTTGAAACTATGACACTTTATCAAAATACACGTTATTTATGTATTTCATTAAATGTGTATACGTAATTAGACTATGAAGTTCAACTCGAAATGTTACAGAAGCAATGTTCTTCATTTCTTAAAAAGAATGGTTAAAATCGAAGCTACCGTTTTCGAGATATAGCGATTTTTGTATTTTTTATAGCTCATTTTTCCACTCCCTTGATACAATCATGTTCAAAACTGTTGGGACACTTCCTGCATGTCCTGTGAAACGGTGGTCCCTCCCCCTAAACTCAATGTTGGTCCATATAAAAGCATCGTCCAGCAACGGGCTGTGTTATATATATCAGCCCCAACATTGGTTTGGGGGGGGGGGGGGGGGTTGAGAGGGATGGCAGCTTTACATACTAGTTTTGACTATCATACTTTCAATTGACAGCTTTTTACTAATTTTGAAAGATATTTGATGCGCACGTGTATAG
Source organism: Ophiura sarsii (assembly GCA_035610835.1). Classification (NCBI taxonomy): domain Eukaryota; kingdom Metazoa; phylum Echinodermata; class Ophiuroidea; order Amphilepidida; family Ophiuridae; genus Ophiura; species Ophiura sarsii. The sequence continues at coordinate 125,427,038 of CM069441.1, read as the reverse complement.
TGTCCCAACAGGTTTTGAACAAGATTGTATTAAAGCATTGTAAAAATAATGTACTAAATTCATATAAGTCCTTGTAACTGCATTAAATAAGTTCCAAATTATCTTATATTTGGCAATATTAGAGAGCGATAATGTGCCATTAGTATCGTTTATTTAAGAAAATAATGGGTTAGTAATGTCTTCAATTTAAAGGGGCATTGTCTGAATTACGCACCTAAATGGTACTTTTTAATAAAGACTTATTTCATAAGATAATAGGTAAAACAAATAATGTCATTAAATAAACTAATGATTGTGTTATTGTGGTAGGGTGGGGGTGACCGTTTATTTCAGATTAATATACTCTTAATTGAAGCATGTTAATTGAGACGCCATAATAATTAAGATTCGTATTCGTATAGAGGTAGATGTCAACAAACACAAAATATCCATTTGACAACGTAATACATCACCTATAAATCGCATGTTATTATTAAACATATTATACCAATTCGTAAGGTCCGGAAAAATGAAATCAACTTTAGAATGAAAAGTTACAAACATTTCCAAAATGAAATACAAAACTAAACAAACGAAAACAAAACCATAAAAACAAGAACCTATCGAGATTCGAACCAGCAATCTACTTATTCTAAGACAGGAAACATACCACTGAGCTAACTGGGGAGTCACCTTTTTGAAGAGGCATTTTGCTTATTAACTCTAGCACTGTATTGATCAACCACGGTCAACCATCAATTTCAATAGAACCCTATGTACGGTCTACCAGAATGAATAGAAAGGAAGTATTGATCATCTTTTAAGATATTATTGGTAGACCGTGGTTAATCGTGTTGAATTCGCAAAAATGATTATTATTTTGAACAGTATGAAAGTGTATATAATGTTAACCGTGGTAGACCGATAATAATAAGTGTATTTCCATACTAAATCATCTCAAGAAGAATATTAGTTTAACAAGATAAATTGTTATACCTTATCTTCTTATACTAGTACAACGTATTGCCCTACTAGTGTAGTGGTTTCGACTGACACCGCAGACTCTGTCCATGGGTTCGAATCTCAGCGCGGCAGTTTAGTTACATTTTAATTTTTACTTCAAATGTTTAAACAATTAAGATTTGAAATAAATGAGTTGATCAGGTTTGTACAACATGTTTTTTTTCGTCGTCTTGACGCACCGCCACTTGATGCAATCGTTTGAAACACTCGCCGCTGTAAATTAGATACTTTGAAACTATGACACTTTATCAAAATACACGTTATTTATGTATTTCATTAAATGTGTATACGTAATTAGACTATGAAGTTCAACTCGAAATGTTACAGAAGCAATGTTCTTCATTTCTTAAAAAGAATGGTTAAAATCGAAGCTACCGTTTTCGAGATATAGCGATTTTTGTATTTTTTATAGCTCATTTTTCCACTCCCTTGATACAATCATGTTCAAAACTGTTGGGACACTTCCTGCATGTCCTGTGAAACGGTGGTCCCTCCCCCTAAACTCAATGTTGGTCCATATAAAAGCATCGTCCAGCAACGGGCTGTGTTATATATATCAGCCCCAACATTGGTTTGGGGGGGGGGGGGGGGTTGAGAGGGATGGCAGCTTTACATACTAGTTTTGACTATCATACTTTCAATTGACAGCTTTTTACTAATTTTGAAAGATATTTGATGCGCACGTGTATAGTGTCCCAACAGGTTTTGAACAAGATTGTAGGTCGTATACCAGCGAAATTCTTGAAAGACGGTGCAGCGGTAATTAAAGATCACATTGCTTTCATTGTGAACTTGTCTATCACCAGCATCACCGTTCCACTGATATGAAATTCGCTAGAGTAAGGCCTTTATTCAAGAAAAACATTAGATCCGATGTTGGCAATTATAGACCAGTTAGCATATTGCCCGTTGTCTCAAAAATTCTTGAAAAAGCAGTGTATAACCAATTCAAAATGTACATCACTGATAATAATTTGATTTATAGCCTGCAAACCGGTTTCAGAGGCTCATATTCTACTGATACATGCCTTACTTACCTCACCGATTATATTAGATCCCAGATGGCTGCTGGTAAATACACAGGTATGGTGCTCTTAGACTTACAGAGGGCATTCGATACAGTGGACCATGACATACTTTGTAACAAATTGAATTGCAAGCTATGGGTATTCACATTGACTCTGTTAAATGGTGCAAATCATACTTATAAGACAGACAATAGATTGTTGATGTAAATCAGGTTGAATCCAAACCCATGAATATATCATGTAGCGTTCCACAGGGTAGTATATTAGGGCCGCTGTTCTCCTTGTGTTATGTTAACGATATGTCATCAAGCATTAACTGTAATCTTTTGTTATATGCTGACGATAGTGCCCTATTCATATCCGGTAAAGACCCAAAAGTAATTTCTGATACTTTAAGTAGAGAACCGTTGAGTCGTGTAGACAATGGCTGATCGACAACAAATTGTCCTTACACCTTGGCAAAACAGAGTCTATTCTTTTTGGATCTAAACCCAGACTGAGCAGGCTGGACAACTTTGAAGTTTCTTGTGATGGAAAAATTATAAATCCTACCAACTCTGTCAAATACCTTGGGATTACTCTCGATGAAAATATCGGCGGTGAAACTGTTGCAAAATCAGTTGTCAAAAAAACTAGATTAAGTTTCTTATACAGACAAGGTCATTTTTTGAATGAGAGATCTCGTAAGACCATTTGCACTGCCCTTATACAATGTCATTTTTATTATTGTTGCTCTTCATGGTTTTCTTCACTTTCTGCAAAGTTGAAAAATAAGCTGCAAGTTGTGCAAAATAAATTGATTCGCTTCATTTTGAAGCTGGATCCCAGGTCCCACATTATTGATAAAGAATTAAAGAAACTGAGAATGTTGAAAGTTGAAGACCGAGTTAAACAACTTAAACTCAATCATGTTTTTAAAATCTATAACGAAATAGCACATGAGTACCTGAATTCCCATTTTACCAAATTGTCCAACACCCACAGATCAATACCAGGGACGGTGCAACAAATGTTCTGGTTCCGAAAGCTAAAGGTCAGCAGTGCAATATATTTTTCTTTACTGGTATTCGGGAATGGAACTTGCTACCAACTCATCCAAAACCCACGGGCAGTTCAAAAAGGCAGTAAAAAGTCACTTTCTATCTTGATTTTTCATCCTTTTTTTATAATGCAGTTGTTTCATAAAAAGTGCAATATTATTTGTGTGCAAATATATATGATGTTTTAATATGTGCTGATTTAATATTTGAAGGACCCCAATGGAAATAAGCCCTTTTGTTTGGATGAGTGCAAGACGGATGATACATGTTTCATAAAAAGTGCAATATTATTTGTGTGCAAATATATATGATGTTTTAATATGTGCTGATTTAATATTTGAAGGACCCCAATGGAAATAAGCCCTTTTGTTTGGATGAGTGCAAGACGGATGATACATATAGTCCTACTCTTGCGTCATTGTAAATGTGAACACAATTTGACTCTGGAGCATATCGTCAGCCTGCTTCGATAATTGCCTAACTCATTTTTTCTAGTTCTTAGAAAACAACAAAAGTATGAAACCTGTTACCTGTGTACCTGTTACTCATTTTGTATTATTGATGGATGGATATTCATTATGTGGAATGTGCCTTTGATTGTTGATGCCTCAATTGGCGTGCATGGATGCACTAATCTAAGTCATATAGAAACAGATGAACGCAGCCATACAATAATTTGATTAATTCCATGGATTTGTCAATGCAAATTCAATAATGCAAAATGAGTAACATGTTGGAGTGGTCTGGTGGCCCTTTTTCAACAAAACTCTTCATTTATCAACACTTTTGATTGGTCAATGACTTAGGTATTATAACAGCATGTGCATAATGTAATGAAGTCATGATTTATGCAAAAAACTCAGTTTTGCTGAAAAGTGAGTTAGGCAATTATCGAAGCAGGCTGACGATATCGTATTGATTTCGTGCACCCGAGTTTGAGACATCTACATCGAAAATACGACTGATAAAGGTGAACTGAGACAATAGTATTGGTGTGTCTGATGCCGGAAAGGTGCCCATTATGGCTAGTCAAGTCAGATTTATTTAAGGGTCCTTAAACGGAAATCCCTTCCATCTCCCTATATCAGTTTACACGCAAGCTTTTCCATCCAGCAAACCGTAATGCCATTCTATACAAGTCGAATTTCTTCTCAGCTTTCCTGAATTCCATGACTATCGTTTCAACTTCGAAACGCGCGGTTTGAGCTAAGTCTTCTATGTTGAATGTGCGTCTGATATCATCATTATTGTGGTCCGTCCCAACACTTACAGTGTATTCCATTTGGCTTAGAGGTTCCTCGTGTTTGTGTGTATTGGTCAGAATATTTAAGGCAACTAACCAATCGTAAGAACCGTGTGGGTTTGCAGCAGGTTGAATCTGTTAACGACAATAAATCGAGACAAAAGGTTTGAACAAAAATGGTTAATAGAGGCCTTTATTTCATTTTATCGGATCTTGCCATGTCTGTTCTAAACTGATAACAGTATTGCTTCTATAGCGAAACCTGATATGAATACGAATCAATGGGTTCATGGTACCGATATATCATGTATAGACCATTGTAGACTGTGTTCTTTCCTATAAAGATCAATGTACAGTGCGTTCTATAGCATGTTTTACAACGAAAGTGATTTATTTCAAAATATTTTCCTTTTGGTATAACACATTCACATCTAGCGCCTTTACAAAACATATTTATCAAATAATTTAATCACTTACGATTGTTAGGTATTCAAATAAGTCAGGAAATTGTAAAGAGAACCCCGGCATCGACCTCTTCTTTGAACCTGCTTTTTCCAGCATGCCTCTGAGCTCCTTTTGAACTGCTTCCTTCAATGTCGTCACTATTCTAGTTACTCCACCCCTCTTCAGCTTTTTTTCTTTGATATTGTGAGCTGCCTTGACAATACGAAATTCCACTGAATCTGCTGTAGCACTTTCTTGACTTTTGGCATGTTTTGGTGCATACCAGCTGCAGAATCGCCTTTGGAATGACGCGACTGCGTGAGCGAGAGCAAATCTAGCGGAAACTATTACTTTCGAGCAATGTTTAATGAGGTCAACTTCACCTGAATTTGCTTCTCTAGATGCCAGCAACCTCAAATACACCTCTCTTAATTCATCGAGACCATCGTTTCTTGGTTTTACAATATTGTGGATGCTGCTTAGAATTGTCTTCTTTCTTCTGTCTATCTCTGAATTGTTCATATCTGCTGTGTCTATGAAAGTATGTAGGAGGAACAGTCCGCCTAAGGATTTAAATTGCCGATCGCGATACATCAGCTTATCTCGTGAAAGACAATTCTGAATTTGAACACAATATTGTAGAACATCCAGATCTGTTGATGGACACGTTTTGCTCACAAACCATTTACATAGACGCTCACATGCATCTAGACTGCCTTCTTGAACAGTTTCTGATAATAAGCGTGGACGCTCACTTTCACTAGATTGCTCGCATTGAGTAAGTTTCAAGTCAGCAAGTTTCTCTGAAGCGCTATCCCCATTGTAATAATGCAACTTCTGTATGAGTGACTCAGCCTTACTCAAATTCTCCTTCCGACCTTCCTTTAGATGACAGATAACCAGTCCTTCTATAATGTCAGATACGATATCTGGTGCGGGGTTGTCATTTGCGTTGTTCGTAATTTCATCGTAAGCTTGCTCATACAGCTGTAAATGCGTCCTACGTGTCGGATTGTTCTTTGATAGAGCGCGTTGATGCCAATCTTCAAGGTCAACGTCCGAAAACAGTAACCTTAACCATCCAAGTCGATATAGTGCTTCTGCTCGAACCTTGCATGTTTTAGATAAACATCTGTTGGCGTTTGTTCTGTCAAAAAAGCTCATGGCCCAAAAGACATCGGAAGGAATCGAGTTTTTATCGCAGATATCCGATTTCAATTTAACATGCAGTTCCATTCCTTTAGACAGGTAATTCATCATTAAATCAACGTTTCCAACTTCCATTCTCCTTCTATTGAGATAAAGTCCATAACGCAAATATACACTAAGTCTTTCAACAATATCGTAATCTGTCGAAGCATCTACAAGTCTACTGTACTCATTCGCAGCTTCTTCATATATGCCAAGCTGCTCGTAAGCATACGCGCGATCCAACCTAAATATGACTCCTGAATCACCATAATCACACCTGTTTATTGCTTCAGTAAGATGAATTAGAGCTTGATGTAACAACGAATACTTGTCTCTTGTTTTCTCTTCCATCAGAAGAGACTCTCTTGTTCTTCTTTTTATGGTATCATACTTTCTGTATTTGGCGAGGTAGACCACGGCTTTCTGGTGAAACAACCATTCGTGAGGGTCCTCGTCAATGGAGCGCTCAGCTTCTTCGAGAATGCTCAGTGCCCGTTCAAACTCACATATCTGTCTATAGAATCTTGCTACGCGCGTGAATACTTTTGTGTGAATGTATATAATTGTTTCTTCTCGCTAACGCCAACGCTTTATTAAACATGGATTTGAGTTCATGTAAGGGCTCTTGGCGTGTATAGTGCTTGCTCTGCGCGAGAAAGACCATGGCAAGAAGATGGTTAGGGTCTTTTTGTAGTATTTTATTGTAAATAGTCTCTTCTGTTTTCAATGCTTCTTTACTACCCTTGAAGCGAGCTATAACACCACAAACAAGAGCGTAGCCAAATAACCAATCAGTATTATCTGGGTAAACCTTTAAAGCCTCGGCATAATACTTCAAAGAGCCTGTTGCTCGTATGGCGCCGCGGCCGAGAAGAGAAAGTGCAAATGCCCGGGTTACATTGATAAACGCGTTACATTCTCGTGTCTTGACGATAGCTGAAATGCGTCGAGCGTATTCAACCTTACGACTCTCAACTTGACGATTACATTCGATTTGCCAGTAGAGTGTATAGCCAACGATTGAGTATCCATTGCGCGCATCGTCATGTTGACACTCCTTGATTTTGCTAAAGGCTGTCTCTAAACATTTTATCGCTTCTTTTGAATTCCTATTCTTTACTCTTTTCCACTGAGCTACATAAAGAAAAGCTTTAAACAGTAAAGCCTCTATTTCCATACATCTTGGATTATCGCGTAAGTGTATATCAAGTATACCTATAATTTCATCACAGTCCCGTAAAGTTACCTCATCAAATTGAGCTGTCCATTGAAAATGCGAATCTTCAAATGTCTGCGCCATTTGCAATAGATCAGCAGTCGAGTTATTCAGCACAACAATTACCCTCTGTGTGTGAAAGGTGAAAGCAAATTATTATTTTTACAGTCTGTACCAAGGCCCAACCAATAAAACTGAAGCGTTACTTACAGTACAGCTCGAAATAGAATGGACACTGACATTGCAATGACATTGCACTGACATTGCAGTGACATTGCACTGATATTGCACTGACATTGCAATGACGCCTTGAGATGTAACCCGATTAGTGCAGTCATTGCAATGTCATTGCACTGACATTGCAATGACTTTGCAATCGACATTGCAATGAAGTGCGTTGACATTGTCCATTCTATTTCGAGCTGTACTGTATGTCAATTCATCGACTATATAAACTTTAAGTGACTAACTAAGTAAATAAGAAACCTTTCGCACAATTTATCTTCATCATGAGTACCGTACTTATGCTCATGTTGGTTAGGATCTGGTAAGAGGTCAACGAGCCCATACGTTAGTCGTGACTCGAGGTCAAATATTAATCTACCTTTCAAGTTGCGTTTTGACAATTAGAGTAATAAACTCAGTGGTCCGTCACGATCCACTCCCGACAACCTAACCTAACCTAAATGTGTGTACAGACACAGACCGAAGGAGTCTGTGACCTTATAACGTGCTCGGGGATAGCTCTCCCGATACACGGGACCAACATTTCTACGTGTCTTCCGAAACACGATGCGCCATGTACATGCCTACTTCAGTCTGCACGGTCTGAAGGAGGCATGGGGACGAGGCTGTGTTGGTGTATCCAATTAAACTCACGCTCAAACGATCCACCAACAGAACTACGGTGCGCAGCAGTGTTACGACGCTCTAACCGACTGCGCCACCTCGCCCTCACTATTCAATAAAGTATGTTTAATAAAAAGTTTCTGTTGGGTCAATAGTGTGACCTCTCTCTGTGACAAGGTCAAGTACAATCAAATCTCAAAACAGTTTGAAATATTTTAAACATCGAATCGACTAGTGTCCGTCGTCTACTATCGATCATTAATTAGTTTATAACTTTCATTTGCAATACATGTTTATACAGTCCTCCAAAAGAAACTTATTATAAGGTAATAAGTATGCTCATAACTCCAAAATTATAGCTCAAACGTGAAATATAAAATTACAAAATCGTTAAGACAATTCTTCTCTTTAATTTGAGATGTTGCTCGTGAATAATGATTGAATAACTTTGTGTCAAAAACCAAAACAAATTACAATTTTCATTGTTGCAGTTACTTTTATAACACGCGGGATAGAGTATAAAGTGTTCGTATAGGACGTATTGATCAATAGAAACATCCCATTACCAATCCCAGTATCGAGCGGCGAGTTGGTGCTATCAGCAAATATACTACACCGACGATACGTGTTACAAATGCAACTGCAAAAATGAAAATTGGACTTGGTTTTGGTTTTGAAAACATAGCTCTGTTAATATTCAGTCAATCGTTACGTTTAATATCTCAAATGTAAGATAAAAATGTGTACGTTGTGGCTATAGTTTTCGGAGTTATACATTGACCAGGTAAGGAACATTTTAGATACTTTGGTTGTCCAGCTGTAAATGGGAGACTACTTGAAGAAATGTACAAACATATCATATTTTACTGATCATGTTGATTTCGATAAGCGTTTATACTCTTAATTGTAAGTTCAGTTATACAAATAATAACTAGGCCTAGTAAGATGAATCAAATTAAAGGAAAAAAACCATATCTCTTCATCAAACCTAATGTTTTTAGATGTGAATATGTATTGATTAAGGTATAATTGTCATGGCTCTAATAATGTATGCACCTTGTGAAGTCCGACAATCTGGTAAATTATGAATTACGACCTGAGTAAAGTTACGTACCTGAAATCACCAATAGTCTTCGTCGATGTGTGACACATGTATCAGATCATATTCCTATGGTATATAAATCATGAATAATGTTTCCATTTGTGTTCTCTCTCTATGATCTATATAGCCTTTATATCCTGCGCATATCAATAGTATGTTTATGTTATCCTTGTACAACCAACATCTAACATTTGTGCCCGAACTCTACTGGTACTTATTAGTTATTAGGAAATATAATTAACATACAATCGCATTCCATTATCTAAATGAGCAGTCGGAATACAAAGTTCAACAACTCGCTCGTATCAGTACAGCAAGTCACGCTCTACGCACTGCAAGGTCATTTTTTCCTCTTTTCACGGGATGGTGCTGGTTCATGCAAGCTCAGAAGAATTCCGAAATTGTCCGAATAGAAAACCTCACTTTATCGCTTTCGCATAAAACCAGCGCATGTAGGAAGGCTGTTCATTCACAGTTGTATGATTTATTATTTTCTTCAACTCTTCATATACAATATTGTTACTGTATAACTATATAAATGGTATAATTCTTGATTTAACAGGATATTTAAAAACAATTGGTCAACCTCGGAGAAAAAACTTGAACAGGAGGACACACTAGGTAAATAGGAATCAGGCCATATTTAGAAAGTGTATGATGTACATGTATTTCAATATTTATTTGGCAACATGTTTCTTTCAGGTGCATGTTCGGTAAGTTAAACATGATTTGTACATTACAATAAATAGAAGTTTTAAAACATGATTTGTACATTACAATAAATATAAGTTAAAAATGATTTGTACATTACAATAAATGTGGTTCATAGTACTGATGATGTTTATAGATATTTATAACGACGGTGAATTGTGCAAGTCTGGACTCCACTCCCTTTCTTTCGTGTTGATGATCCCTATGTGAAATTTACCATGAATTTACCTATAAATGCTACAGTGCAACAGAGCACAAATTACCAAACGTGCATGATATTGAAATTACGCTCAATTTCAAAAAGTAACATAATGTGAGACAAGGAGACAGTATTATATTGTAAAACACAACTTGGTGATTCAATGTCATAAAAAGAAAAATAGTTTGACCTTATTTGCATATAGGCCTAATTAGCATATTATAAAGAAATACATCAAAAATTTGCTCTTTGTAATTTCCAGCAAAAAACTATACATGCCATTAAAGGTATATGACCCGATCACTTTTTGGGGGCTATGATTTTTTTCACATCAAGATATTTTGGTATCAGAAGAATCCCCATATTTTTCTCATTATGTCTGTAAATATTAGGGGCCAGAAATGTTTCATTTGGAAATTATAGGCTAAAATGTGGTGAATTACTGCCAAATGTATTTAACCACCAACCAGTCTGTGTACTACTCAATGGGCACATGTCTTTTGACCTTGCGCTTCTAAAAATAGAACCATTGGAGTTATGCAACTCAAACTTTGGAATGCAACAATTTTAAGGATGACCTTTCATAGAAAACATCAAGTTGAAAATCGGGTCATCTACCTTTAACACCAAATTCACAGGATATGAAGTTCTCACCATTGTCAACAATTTTGTCTGAAAAAAGTTTACGTTTATCTTTACTTTTTAAACAAAGCCCAAATCTGTCTTACTTAAACTTAATTAATGACCAAACTTGCTGAAATTATAGTAGTACTATGTATCCAAACCAGACTTGCAAGGTATTAAATTAAAGGTAAAGATGTGCTCAAAACAATAGTCTGAGCAGATTATTCAATATCCCTTTAGTATTTAAAATATTTTCTTCCAAATATTTGGTATATTTTTAAAAACCACAAATGGTGTTTTTTGTATTTTTCTCATGAATTACACATTCAATAAACACTATAATCACAGAGAAAGATGTTTATCATTGGTAAGCCACACAAATCTGTCAAGTCATTCTTTAACATGTTTGCTGTGTAATTAATGTATGCACGTAATTAATCAATTAATTAGGCGTTAAATAGAATAATTTTGAACCCCTTTTTGTATGCCCAATTAAGTTATGCAAGGTTTTAAATAAATCCTTAAATTATGCCTTATAAAAAGGTAAAGCCATATTTCTCAATTTCATGTGTCTTTTTCTGTAACATTAATCAAAACTTTAGATACATTAATTTTGCAACTTTTCTAACAATAACAATGTATTTCATACAACTGTACAACTGTGCACAGACTTGGCAAAAGCCTATTAATATATGTCCAGCCATCCACGCAAACAATAGAAGCAATCTTCAAGACATGTTCACGCTAAGGGACCAATGTTTTGAAATCCGCGCTACAAAAAACTTGAAATGCCATTCAGCAGCAGTGTGCAGTCACGGGTATACAGGTACCACCATAAAGGCCTGTAGTAAGTCTGTAATAGTCAAGGCCATAAAAGCAAGTAGCCAGTAGCTGGTTGGATTAGCGTTTATGGATAATCAAGTATTGACCAACTCCGAAATCAGGTTGAATAAGAAATGTAACAATGCTGATAATCACACAGATAACATTTAAAACAAAGCTATTTGATTATATACATGAAACACATACTTGTCCATGGTTGTACAACACTCAGGAGGAACTTATAGTTCAATAGTTGGTAATTTATGCTCTGTTGCACTGTAGCTGCTACTATGTGACCTTACAATTAGGCCATTGCCATGCTGGTCAACTTGTCAAGCCATACCTATGCAACAGCAGTACCAATCAGGTAAATACTATATGTAGCTGCTTCATTACAAACAAACTTTTTCTCAGGGTTTTTATGCCAGCAGGCAAAGACTTAAAGGGACACAGAGTGGTGTTGACATTTTATTTTTAAAATTAATTTACTTCAGAATTCAAGATGAACATTAAACATTGCCATTATTGTTGTTTCTACTTACAAAAAACACAGCAAAACTTAATTAAGACAATACCATCGCTATTTATTGAAAAACGCCCTCTATGCAAATATGGTTCGCGTTATTTATCACGCGTGCTGCAGGAGGACACTGTCTGACGTAAATGCTGATCATACGTAAGATCAGCATTTTTGAATCGACGTTTTGTTGTACAAAGAGGGCTGATTTGTCTTAATCCGTATAGGTGTAAGTTCATACAAGTGATATAATTGTAAAAATATACTAATCCCAGTTTTAATCATAAAAACTGAAAAATCATAAAGTTATGAAAAGTCATAACATTGGCGCAGCCTCCAACACATTAGTGTCCCTTTAATTGAACTGGTCATCATCTGTTCACTTGGTGACAGACAGTACGGAGTTAATTTGGAGAAATGTTAACCTTGTCAAATTCCCAGGAGAACTTGAGAGGCTAGCAACCAAAAGTGGTACATGTAGCATCACTGATGTTACAAACAAAAGTTTTAAAGTTGTGTAAAGAAATTCAAACTGTGAACTTCAGTTTGTTTGAGAAACTAAGTGCTATTTCAGATATTGTAAAAAAATAAATATATATCTCAACATATTTTACAGGCCGCTAATGTTAACTATCAAACTTCATTTTGAAATATACCATTTGCGTGGCTAGTTAATGAAGTATGCACAATTCGGCAATTCAGTAAAAATTCCAGCATTTAGCCCATGCATGTCCATTAATTTTGTGAAAAATAACTTGCCTTATTTGGTTTGTTAATGCAATTCATTTTGTTACGTATGGGATCGGTCACACAAAACAGTCCATCCGCAATTAAATTTACAAAGGAAATGTTGTTCACGTAGGAATCGGAACGAAACAAGCTTGAAAAAAGTGTACATTAGGTCCCTAATACTGGTATAAATACTGGTATACCAGTATCGTTCAATACTGGAACATAAAAGTTCGGACGATATCGGTCGATACTGGTACACATAATAACAGTGAGATTTGTCCCAGTATTGAACGATACTGGTACATAATTGTGTTCCAGTATTTTATGTAAATATAAATACTGGAACATTTTTATGTTCCAGTATCGGACGATACTGGTACACGTAATACCAGTGAAATTTGTCCCAGTATTGAACGTTACTGGTAAATAATTATGTTCCAGTATTTTATGTGTGCCAGTATCGGCCGATACTGGAACACTGACTTTGTACCAGTATCGGACGATACCTGGTGTTCCAGTATCGGACGAAACTAGTACAGTACCTAAAGTACACTTTTGTAATGCGTTTGAATCATGAATCTTGATAGGAAACATGAATTTATCGGTATAAAATGTACAACGAACACAATGAAATGGTAATTGGGTCTGATGGTTTAATACTTTGTTGACAACACAGTGATAACTTGCAAGCTTCTAGGGAGGAAATACTTTTGCGCGGCAGTGTATCTGGTGATGGTATTTTTAAATTCTGAAACAAACTTTAGCTCCCAGTGAGCACTTTATACATTTGAAAACAATTCACCCTACAGAGGTAAGACTTGATCGCGTCTATCAATAGTATCGTCTCCCAATTCGTATTTAAAGCTAATTGTTTTGCATTGGTTGTACAGATTTCCAAAAGAGCCAAATACGTTATGGTATTAAATTTAACATTACTAACCATGCTAACGGTCTAGTTTTTCGTGTTGTACAATTGGCTATCGTTACAGAGATGTCAATTGGGCAGGTCGAAACTGTCCTGTTTTGGGAATGGTTTTCTTCTTTTATAAAATAGCTACAAATGTATATATATATATATATATATATATATATATATATATATATATATATATATATATATATATATATGTTATAACAAGCTAACGTGACATCTCTGAATGTAAACAAAGTGTGCAAATGTGAAATTGTTGGGCACACTGGTAAAAAATTTTACAAAAGGTTTTGCTATCATTATCAAACTGAACTCAAGTTAAATCAATTATTTACCAAGCAATATAATATAATTATATAGATAGAAATTAATAAGAATTATAGAGCATTCATCGAAGAGCGATCTTTGGTGCTTGGATGGGCAGGGGTGATGAGAAGAAACAAGATGTCTTCTGGCGTATATTTGCTAGTTGTCTAAGAATCCCATTTTATTACAACCTCCGATCGAACCTCATCTATAATGTGAACTGAAACAATTAAGCCCTTATGCAATAATATTCACAACACTGCTCCAATGCATATTATTCTCATCACACACATACACGTAGCAGCTACGTCTAGTATACCATTCAAAGAGAGCCAAATATCGAACCATTTGCGCATTATTTGAAATCAAAAGGCTTTGAAATCGTCACCTGTGATTTCGACATATGAATAAAAACACAAAGCTGAAAACGATCGAAACTGGTGAACTTAGAAGATTTACCACAACGTAGGAGGCCACAATTATTTTTATTTGCATCTTGTAATTTTTAGTAAAAGTAACAAGTAAAAACCTTTCCAAACATTCCTGAAACTCATCATGGCGATACTATATACTATGTAGCGTTGAAAGCGAAATACCAACATCAAATAGATGAATAAATTAAAGGCTGAAATGCAGGAATGGCTGACTAAACATACCATTTCTTACTCAAATTCACTGAAGATACAAATCACGGAACTTCAGAACTGACGACTTGCAAAAGATAATGAACATGAAATAATCAGACTACCACAATATCACTGCGATTTAAATCCGGATGAAATTAATTGGGCTAACATATCAAGGGATATGTCGCCAGAAATAGCAAACATATTTCACAAACAGACTGGCAAAATGGTATAAGTACGTTCCGAATATGGAGAACTCGTATTGGATAAATTATCACATATCAATATCATATAGAAATTGAGTAGGTACTAATCAGCAGTAGGTATGTAAATTAAATATAATATCATGGTACAACCTGGATTTTAATGACAATGTTAACATAATTATTTTCGATTATGGCTATTTTTCATTCAAACTGATTCCAAAGATTCCATCGATATTTTCGTCAGAAAATAGCCTCCTCTCCCCGGCTGGGTGACGTCATTGGAAGATCGGTTTCAGATGGATCGACTATAGTAATTACTTTTGCTTACAATTTCTAGATTTTGCTTATAAGTAATTGCTTATTTTTATGAATACGGACTAATAGAATTCAATGTGTCCGATGCCGGGAAGGTAGTGTCCGATATGGCTAGTCAAGTCAGATTTATTTAAGGATCCTTAAATGGAAATCCCTTCCATCTCCCTATATCGGTTTATACGCAAGCCTTTCCATCCAGCAAACCGTAATGCCATTCTATACATGTCGAATTTCTTCTCAGCTTTCCTGAATTCCATGACTATCGTCTCCACTTCAAAACGCGCCGTTTGAGCTAAGTCTTCTATGTTCAATGTGCGTCTTATATCATCATTATTGTGGTCCGTCCCAACACTTACAGTGTATTCCATTTGGCTTAGAGGTTCCTCGTGTTTGTGTGTATTGGTCAGAATATTTAAAGCAACTAACCAATCGTAACAACCGTCTGGGTTTGCAGCAGGTTGAATCTGTTAACAACAATAAATCGAGACAAAAAGGGTTTGAACAAAAATGATTAATAGAGGCCTTTATTTCAATTTATCGGATCTTGCCATGTCTGTTCTAAACTGATAACAGTATTGCTTATTATAGCGAAACCTGAAAAGCACTTTTGCACGGGGTTTTATCTTAAATCATTTAAAATAGATTTGTCATGATTCAGAATAGCAACTTCAGAATTCAGAATAGCCTTTTTAAACACCAAGTTTTGTTATTTAGAGTGAACGATCAATGGCATGGTATCACCATTGATTGCAATAATAAAGTAAAATATCTCCAACCATCTAATGTTATACCATGACAATAATCAATATGCATTGTAACGTATGACGTTTCTGATATGGATGCAAATCAATGGGTACCAATATACCGTATCATGTATAGACTGTGTTCTTTCCTATAAAGATCAGTGCGTTCTATTAGCATGTTTTACAACGAAAGTGTTTTGATTTTGGTCCAAAATATAACCCATTCACATCTAGCGCCTTTACAAAACATATTTATCAAATAATGTAATCACTTACGCTTGTTAGGTATTCAAATAAGTCAGGAAATTGGAGAGAGAATCCCGGCATCGGCCTCTTCTTTGAACCTGCTTTTTCCAGCATGCCTCTGAGCTCCTTTTGAACTGCTTCCTTCAATGTCGTCTCTATTCTTGTTACTCCACCCCTCTTCAGCGTTTTTTCTTTGATATTGGGAGCTGCCTTGACAATACGAAATTCCACTGAATCTGCTGTGGCACTGTCTTGACATTTGGCATGTTTAGGTGCATACCAGCTGCAGAATCGCTTTTGGAATGACGCGACTGCGTGAGCGAGAGCAAATCTAGCGCAAACTATTACTTTGGAGCAATGTTTGATGAGGTCAGCTTCACCTGAATTTGCTTCTCTAGATTCCAGCAACCTCAAATACACCTCTCGCAGTTCATCGAGATCATCGTTTCTTGGTTTCACAATATTGTAGATGCTTCGAAGAACTGACTTCTTTCTGTCTATCTCTGAATTGTTCATATCTGCTGTGTCTATGAGAGTGTGTAAGAACAATCCACCTAAGGATTTATATTGCCGATACATCAGCTTATCTCGTGAAAGACAATTCTGAATTTGAACGCAATATCGTAAAACATCCGGAGCTGATGATGGACACGTTGTGGTCTCAAACCATTTACATAGACGCTCACATGCATCTAGACTGCCTTCCTGAACAGCTTCTGATAATAAGCGTGGACGCTCACTTTCACTAGATTGCTCACATTGAGCAAGTTTCAAGTCAGCAAGTTTCTCGGAAGCGCTATTACTATTGTAATAATGCAACTTCTGTATGAGTGAATCTGCCTTACTCAAATTCTCTTTCCGACCGTCCTTTAGATGACAGATAATCAGTCCATCTATAATGTCATATACGAAACCAGGTGCGGGGTTGTCATTTGCGTTGTTCTCAATTTCATCGTAAGCTTGCTCATACAGCTGTAAATGCGTCCTACGTGTCGGATTGTTCTTGGACAGTGCGCTTTGTTGCCAATTTTCAAGGGCAACGTCCGAAAACAGTAACCTTAACCATCCGAGTCGATATAGCGCTTCTGCTCGAACATTGCATGTTTCAGATAAGCATCTGTTCGCGTTTATTCTGTCATAAAAGCTCATGGCCCAAAAGACCTGAGATCGAATTGAGTTTTTTTCGTGGATATCCGATTGCAATACATGTAGTTCTATTCCTTTAGACAGGTAATTCATCATCAAATCAACGTTTCCCGTGTCCATTCTCCGTCTATTGAGATACAGTCCAAAACGCAAATATACCATAGATCTTTCAACAATATCGTAATCTTTCGAAGCATCTATCAGTTTATTATACTCATTCGCAGCTTCTTCATATATGCCAAGCTGCTCGTAAGCATACGCGCGATCCAACCTAAATATGACTCCTGAATCACACCTGTTTATTGCTTCAGTAAGATGAATTAGAGCTTGATGTAACAACGAATACTTGTCTCTTGCTAGCTCTCCCGTCAGAAGGGACTCTCTTGTTCTTCTTTTTATGGTATCATACTTTCTGTATTTGGCGAGGTAGACCACGGCTTTCTGGTGAAACAACATTTCGTGAGGGTCCTCGTCAATGGAGCGCTCAGCTTCTTCGAGAATGCTCAGTGCCCGTTCAAACTCACATATCTGTCTATAGAATCTTGCTACGCGCGTGAATACTTTTGTGTGAATGTAATTGTTTCTTCTCGCTAACGCCAACGCTTTATTAAACATGGATTTGAGTTCATGTAAGGGCTCTTGGCGTGTACGTGTATTATAGTGCTTGCTCTGCGCGAGAAAGACCATGGCAAGAAGATGGTTAGGGTCTTTTTGTAGTATTTTATTGTAAATAGTCTCTTCTGTTTTCAATGCTTCTTTACTACCCTCGATGCGAGCTATAGTACCACAAACAAGAGCGTAGCCAAATAACCAATCAGTATTATCTGGGTAAACCGATAAAGCTTCGGCATAATACTTCAAAGAGCCTGTTGCTCGTTTGGCGCCGCGGCCGAGAAAAGAAAGTGCAAATGCCCGGGTTATATTGATGAACGCCTTACATTCTCGTGTCTTGACGATAGCTGAAATGCGTCGAGCGTATTCAACTTTACGACTCTCAACTTGACGATTACGTTCGATTTGCCAGTAGAGTGTATAGCCAACGATTGAGTATCCATTGCGCGCGTCGTCATGTTGACACTCCTTGATTTTGCTAAAGACTGTCTCTAAACATTTTATCGCTTCTTTGGCATTCCTATTCTTTGCTCTTCTCCACTGAGCTACATAAAGAAAAGCTTTAAACAGTAAAGCCTCTATTTCCATACATCTTGGATTATCGCGTAAGTGTATATCAAGTATACCTATAATTTCATCACAGTCCCGTAAAGTTACCTCATCAAATTGAGCTGTCCATTGAAAATGCGAATCTTCAAATGTCTGCGCCATTTGCAATAGATCAGCAGTCGAGTTATTCAGCACAACAATTACCCTCTGTAGGCTCTGTGTGTGAAAAGTGAAAGCAAATTATTATTTTTACAGTCTGTACCAAAGCCCAACCAATAAAACTGAAGCGTTACTTATGTCAATTCATCGACTATATAAACTTTAAGTGACTAACTAAGTAAATAAGAAACATTTCGCACAATTTATCTTCATCATGAGTACCGTACTTATGCTCATGTTGGTTAGGATCTGGGAGCCCATACGTTAGTCGTGACTCGAGGTCAAATATTAATCTACCTTTCACTATTCAATATCGTCGTCTACGCTTTCCGGCTATGTTGCCATTGCGCTCGCAACTATTGCTTTCCAGGTCTTGACCTGTATACGCTCAAGTTGCGTTTTGACAATTAGAGTAATAAACTCAGTGGTCCGTCACGATCCACTCCCGACAACCTAACCTAACCGATGTGTGTGTGTACAGACACTACAGACCGAAGGAGTCTGTGACCTTATAACGTGCTCGGGGATAGCTCTCCCGATACACGGGACCAACATTTCTACGTGTCTTCCGAAACACGATGCGCCATGTACATGCCTACTTCAGTCTGCACGGTCTGAAGGAGGCATGGGGACGAGGCTGTGTTGGTGTATCCAATTAAACTCACGCTCAAACGATCCACCAACAGAACTACGGTGCGCAGCAGTGTTACGACGCTCTAACCGACTGCGCCACCTCGCCCTCACTATTCAATAAAGTATGTTGAATAAAAAGTTTCTGTTGGGTCAATAGTGTGACCTCTCTCTGTGACAAGGTCAAGTACAATCAAATCTCAAAACAGTTTGAAATATTTTAAACATCGAATCGACTAGTGTCCGTGGTCTACTATCGATCATTAATTAGTTTATAACTTTCATTTGCAATACATGTTTATACAGTCCTCCCAAAGAAACTTATTATAAGGTAATAAGTATGCTCATAACTCCAAAATTATAGCTCAAACGTGAAATATAAAATTACAAAATTGTTAAGACAATTTTTCTCTTTAATTTGAGATGTTGCTCGTGAATAATGACTGAATAACTTTGTGTCAAAAACCAAAACAAATTACAATTTTCATTGTTGCAGTTACTTTTATAACACGCGGGATAGAGTATAAGGTGTTCGTCGTATAGGACGTATTGATCAATAGAAACATCCCATTACCAATCCCAGTATCGAGCGGCGAGTTGGTGCTATCAGCAAATATACTACACCGACGATACGTGTTACAAATGCAACTGCAAAAATGAAAATTGGACTTGGTTTTGGTTTTGAAAACATAGCTCTGTTAATATTCAGTCAATCGTTACGTTTAATATCTCAAATGTAAGATAAAAATGTGTACGTTGGGGCTATAGTTTTCGGAGTTATACATTGACCAGGTAAGGAACATTTTAGATACTTTGGTTGTCCAGCTGTAAATGGGAGACTACTTGAAGAAATGTACAAACATATCATATTTTACTGATCATGTTGATTTCGATAAGCGTTTATACTCTTAATTGTGAGTTCAGTTATACAAATAATAACTAGGCCTAGTAAGATGAATCAAATTAAAGAAAAAAACCATATCTCTTCATCAAACCTAATGTTTTAGATGTGAATATGTATTGATTAAGGTATAATTGTCATGGCTCTAATAATGTATGCACCTTGTAAAGTCTGACAATCTGGTAAATTATGAATTACGACCTGAGTAAAGTTACGTACCTGAAATCACCAATAGTCTTCGTCGATGTGTGACACATGTATCAGATAATATGCCTATGGTATATAAATCATGAATAATGTTTCCATTTGTGTTCTCTCTCTATGATCTATATAGCCTTTATATCCTGCGCATATCAATAGTATGTTTATGTTATCCTTCATGTCCTTGTACAACCAACATCTAACATTTGTGCCCGAACTCTACTGGTACTTATTAGTTATTAGGAAATATAATTAACATACAATCGCATTCCATTATCTAAACAATCTAAATGAGCGGTCGGAATACAAAGTTCAACAACTCTCTCGTATCAGTACAGCAAGTCACGTTCTACGCACTGCAAGGTCATTTTTTCCTCTTTTCACGGGATGGTGCTGGTTCATGCAAGCGCAGAAGAATTCCGAAATTGTCCGAATAGAAAACCTCACTTTATCGCTTTCGCATAAAACCAGCGCATGTAGGAAGGCTGTTCATTCACAGTTGTATGATTTATTATTTTCTTCAACTCTTCATATACAATATTGTTACTGTATAACTATATAAATGGTATAATTATTGATTTAACAGGATATTTAAAAACAATTGGTCAACCTCGGAGAAAAAACTTGAACAGGAGGACACACTAGGTAAATAGGAATCAGGCCATATTTAGAAAGTGTATGATGTACATGTATTTCAATATTTATTTGGCAACATGTTTCTTTCAGGTGCATGTTCGGGAAGTTAAACATGATTTGTACATTACAATAAATAGAAGTTTTAAAACATGATTTGTACATTACAATAAATATAAGTTAAAAATAATTTGTACATTACAATAAATGTGGTTCATAGTACTGATGATGTTTATAGATATTTATAACGACGGTGAATTGTGCAAGTCTGGACTCCACTCCCTTTCTTTCGTGTTGATGATCCCTATGTGAAATTTACCATGAATTTACCTATAAATGCTACAGTGCAACAGAGCACAAATTACCAAACGTGCATGATATCAGTGATGATATTGAAAAGGAGACAGTATTATATTGTAAAACACAACTTGGTGATTCAATGTCATAAAAAGAAAAATAGTTTGACCTTATTTGCATATAGGCCTAATTAGCATATTATAAAGAAATACATCAAAAATTTGCTCTTTGTAATTTCCAGCAAAAAACTATACATGCCATTAAAGGTATATGACCCGATCACTTTTTGGGGGCTATGATTTTTTTCACATCAAGATATTTTGGTATCAGAAGAATCCCCATATTTTTCTCATTATGTCTGTAAAATATTAGGGGCCAGAAATGTTTCATTTGGAAATCATAGGCTAAAATGTGGTGAATTACTGCCAAATGTATTTAACCACCAACCAGTCTGTGTACTACTCAATGGGCACATGTCTTTTGACCTTGCGCTTCTAAAAATAGAACCATTGGAGTTATGCAACTCAAACTTTGGAATGCAACAATTTTAAGGATGACCTTTCATAGAAAACATCAAGTTGAAAATCGGGTCATCTAACCTTTAACACCAAATTCACAAGTTCTCACCATTGTCAACAATTTTGTCCGAAAAAAGTTTACATTTATCTTTACTTTTTAAACAAAGCCCAAATCTGTCTTACTTAAACTTAATTAATGACCAAACTTGCTGAAATTATAGTAGTACTATGTATCCAAACCAGACTTGCAAGGTATTAAATTAAAGGTAAAGATGTGCTCAAAACAATAGTCTGAGCAGATTATTCAATATCCCTTTAGTATTTAAAATATTTTCCTCCAAATATTTGGTATATTTTTAAAAACCACAAATGGTGTTTTTTGTATTTTTCTCATGAATTACACATTCAATAAACACTATAATCACAGAGAAAGATGTTTATCATTGGTAAGCCACACAAATCTGTCAAGTCATTCTTTAACATGTTTGCTGTGTAATTAATTTATGCACGTAATTAATCAATTAATTAGGCGTTAATATATGTCCAGCCATCCACGCAAACAATAGAAGCAATCTTCAAGACATGTTCACGCTAAGGGACCAATGTTTTGAAATCCGCGCTACAAAAAACTTGAAATGCCATTCAGCAGCAGTGTGCAGTCACGGGTATACAGGTACCACCATAAAGGCCTGTAGTAAGTCTGTAATAGTCAAGGCCATAAAAGCAAGTAGTCAGTAGCTGGTTGGATTAGCGTTTATGGATAATCAAGTATTGACCAATCCGAAATCAGGTTGAATAAGAAATGTAACAATGCTGATAATCACACAGATAACATTTAAAACAAAGCTATTTGATTATATACATGAAACACATACTTGTCCATGGTTGTACAACACTCAGGAGGAACTTATAGTTCAATAGTTGGTAATTTATGCTCTGTTGCACTGTAGCTGCTACTATGTGACCTTACAATTAGGCCATTGCCATGCTGGTCAACTTGTCAAGCCATACCTATGCAACAGCAGTACCAATCAGGTAAATACTATATGATGTAGCTGCTTCATTACAAACAAACTTTTTCTCAGGGTTTTTATGCCAGTAGGCAAAGACTTAAAGGGACACAGAGTGTTGACATTTTATTTTTAAAATTAATTTACTTCAGAATTCAAGATGAACATTAAACATTGCCATTATTGTTGTTTCTACTTACAAAAAACACAGCAAAACTTAATTAAGACAATACCATCGCTATTTATTGAAAAACGCACTCTATGCAAATATGGTTCGCGTTATTTATCACGCGTGCTGCAGGAGGACACTGTCTGACGTAAATGCTGATCATATACGTAAGATCAGCATTTTTGAATCAACGTTTTGTTGTACAAAGAGGGCTGATTTGTCTTAATCCGTATAGGTGTAAGTTCATACAAGTGATATAATTGTAAAAATATACTAATCCCAGTTTTAATCATAAAAACTGAAAAATCATAAAGTTATGAAAAGTCATAACATTGGCGCAGCCTCCAACACATTAGTGTCCCTTTAATTGAACTGGTCATCATCTGTTCACTTGGTGACAGACAGTACGGAATTAATTTGGAGAAATGTTAACCTTGTCAAATTCCCAGGAGAACTTGAGAGGCTAGCAACCAAAAGTGGTACATGTAGCATCACTGATGTTACAAACAAAAGTTTTAAAGTTGTGTAAAGAAATTCAAACTGTGAACTTCAGTTTGTTTGAGAAATAAGTGCTATTTCAGATATTGTAAAAAAATAAATATATATCTCAACATATTTTACAGGCCGCTAATGTTAACTATCAAACTTCATTTTGAAATATACCATTTGCGTGGCTAGTTAATGAAGTATGCACAATTCGGCAATTCAGTAAAAATTCCAGCATTTAGCCCATGCATGTCCATTAATTTTGTGAAAAATAACTTGCCTTATTTGGTTTGTTAATGCAATTCATTTTGTTACGTATGGGATCGGTCACACAAAACAGTCCATCCGCAATTAAATTTACAAAGGAAATGTTGTTCACGTAGGAATCGGAACGAAACAAGCTTGAAAAAAGTGTACATTAGGTCCCTAATACTGGTATAAATACTGGTACACCAGTATCGTTCAATACTGGAACATAAAAGTTCGGACGATATCGGTCGATACTGGTACACATAATAACAGTGAGACATAATTGTGTTCCAGTATTTTATGTAAATATAAATACTGGAACATTTTTATGTTCCAGTATCGGACGATACTGGTACACGTAATACCAGTGAAATTTGTCCCAGTATTGAACGTTACTGGTAAATAATTATGTTCCAGTAGTTTATGTGTGCCAGTATCGGCCGATACTGGAACACTGACTTTGTACCAGTATCGGACGATACCTGGTGTTCCAGTATCGGACGAAACTAGTACAGTACCTAAAGTACACTTTTGTAATGCGTTTGAATCATGAATCTTGATAGGAAACATGAATTTATCGGTATAAAATGTACAACGAACACAATGAAATGGTAATTGGGTCTGATGGTTTAATACTTTGTTGACAACACAGTGATAACTTGCAAGCTTCTAGGGAGGAAATACTTTTGCGCGGCAGTGTATCTGGTGATGGTATTTTTAAATTCTGAAACAAACTTTAGCTCCCAGTGAGCACTTTATACATTTGAAAACAATTCACCCTACAGAGGTAAGACTTGATCGCGTCTATCAATAGTATCGTCTCCCAATTCGTATTTAAAGCTAATTGTTTTGCATTGGTTGTACAGATTTCCAAAAGAGCCAAATACGTTATGGTATTAAATTTAACATTACTAACCATGCTAACGGTCTAGTTTTTCGTGTTGTACAATTGGCTATCGTTACAGAGATGTCAATTGGGCAGGTCGAAACTGTCCTGTTTTGGGAATGGTTTTCTTCTTTTATAAAATAGCTACAAATGTATATATATATATATGTATACTTTTCACCTATACAACTCATAATGGATTATCCTATCTGGAGAATGACTTTCACACCTATTATGGATTATTGATATTCCACTTATGTATGTCAATAACTTGGATATGCTGTATTACCATATTATTACTGTTGACTATTTTTTATAATTAGATGTACTTCAGTCTGAAGATTGCCACCACCCTGTGTGGTTGGTGTGCATGAAACTGCCAGTTACTATGTATAAATAATTCTTAATTTACTGCTTGTTTTCATCATATATATATATATATATAATTATATTTGACAACCATTTCTGGTTAGACTACGACATTTGAATAAAGTGCTCAATACCGTAAACGGTAGAGCGTATACAAATTCAGAGGTATAGACCTTCCGGAATATTATCGCTACTCTGAGTTTCATGGACAATCCCATACGGTCATGTATATGTTATAACAAGCTAACGTGACATCTCTGAATGTAAACAAAGTGTGCAAATGTGAAATTGTTGGGCACACTGGTAAACATTTTTACAAAAGGTTTTGCTATCATTATCAAACTGAACTCAAGTTAAATCAATTATTTACCAAGCAATATAATATAATTATATAGATAGAAATTAATAAGAATTATAGTGCATTCATCGAAGAGCGATCTTTGGTGCTTGGATGGGCAGGGGTGATGAGAAGAAACAAGATGTCTTCTGGCGTATATTTGCTAGTTGTCTAAGAATCCCATTTTATTCCAACCTCCGGTCGAACCTCATCTATAATGTGAACTGAAAGAATTAAGCCCTTATGCAATAATATTCACAACTGCTCCAATGCATATTATTCTCATCACACACATGCACGTAGCAGCTACGTCTAGTATACCATTCAAAGAGAGCCAAATATCAAACCATTTGCGCATTATTTGAAATCAAAAGGCTTTGAAATCGTCACCTGTGATTTCGACATATGAATAAAAACACAAAGCTGAAAACGATCGAAACTGGTGAACTTAGAAGATTTACCACAACGTAGGAGGCCACAATTATTTTTATTTGCATCTTGTAATTTTTAGTAAAAGTAACAAGTAAAAACCTTTCCAAACATTCCTGAAACTATTCATGGCGATACTATATACTATGTAGCGTTGAAAGCGAAATACCAACATCAAATAGTTAAATTAAAGGCTGAAATGCAGGAATGGCTGACTAAACATACCATTTCTTACTCAAATTCACTGAAGATACAAATCACGGAACTTCAGAACTGACGACTTGCAAAAGATAATGAACATGAAATAATCAGACTACCACAATATCACTGCGATTTAAATCCGGATGAAATTAATTGGGCTAACATATCAAGGGATATGTCGCCAGAAATAGCAAACATATTTCACAAACAGACTGGCAAAATGGTATAAGTACGTTCCGAATATGGAGAACTCGTATTGGATAAATTATCACATATCAATATCATATAGAAATTGAGTAGGTACTAATCAGCAGTAGGTATGTAAATTAAATATAATATCATGGTACAACCTGGATTTTAATGACAATGTTAACATAATTATTTTCGATTATGGCTATTTTTCATTCAAACTGATTCCAAAGATTCCATCGATATTTTCGTCAGAAAATAGCCTCCTCTCCCCGGCTGGGTGACGTCATTGGAAGATCGGTTTCAGATGGATCGACTATAGTAATTACTTTTGCTTACAATTTCTAGATTTTGCTTATAAGTAATTGCTTATTTTTATGAATACGGACTAATAGAATTCAATGTGTCCGATGCCGGGAAGGTAGTGTCCGATATGGCTAGTCAAGTCAGATTTATTTAAGGATCCTTAAATGGAAATCCCTTCCATCTCCCTATATCGGTTTATACGCAAGCCTTTCCATCCAGCAAACCGTAATGCCATTCTATACAAGTCGTATTTCTTCTCAGCTTTCCTGAATTCCATGACTATCGTCTCCACTTCAAAACGCGCCGTTTGAGCTAAGTCTTCTATGTTCAATGTGCGTCTTATATCATCATTATTGTGGTCCGTCCCAACACTTACAGTGTATTCCATTTGGCTTAGAGGTTCCTCGTGTTTGTGTGTATTGGTCAGAATATTTAAAGCAACTAACCAATCGTAACAACCGTCTGGGTTTGCAGCAGGTTGAATCTGTTAACAACAATAAATCGAGACAAAAAGGGTTTGAACAAAAATGATTAATAGAGGCCTTTATTTCAATTTATCGGATCTTGCCATGTCTGTTCTAAACTGATAACAGTATTGCTTATTATAGCGAAACCTGAAAAGCACTTTTGCACGGGGTTTTATCTTAAATCATTTAAAATAGATTTGTCATGATTCAGAATAGCAACTTCAGAATTCAGAATAGCCTTTTTAAACACCAAGTTTTGTTATTTAGAGTGAACGATCAATGGCATGGTATCACCATTGATTGCAATAATAAAGTAAAATATCTCCAACCATCTAATGTTATACCATGACAATAATCAATATGCATTGTAACGTATGACGTTTCTGATATGGATGCAAATCAATGGGTACCAATATACCGTATCATGTATAGACTGTGTTCTTTCCTATAAAGATCAGTGCGTTCTATTAGCATGTTTTACAACGAAAGTGTTTTGATTTTGGTCCAAAATATAACCCATTCACATTTAGCGCCTTTACAAAACATATTTATCAAATAATGTAATCACTTACGCTTGTTAGGTATTCAAATAAGTCAGGAAATTGGAGAGAGAATCCCGGCATCGGCCTCTTCTTTGAACCTGCTTTTTCCAGCATGCCTCTGAGCTCCTTTTGAACTGCTTCCTTCAATGTCGTCTCTATTCTAGTTACTCCACCCCTCTTCAGCGTTTTTTCTTTGATATTGGGAGCTGCCTTGACAATACGAAATTCCACTGAATCTGCTGTGGCACTGTCTTGACATTTGGCATGTTTAGGTGCATACCAGCTGCAGAATCGCTTTTGGAATGACGCGACTGCGTGAGCGAGAGCAAATCTAGCGCAAACTATTACTTTGGAGCAATGTTTGATGAGGTCAGCTTCACCTGAATTTGCTTCTCTAGATTCCAGCAACCTCAAATACACCTCTCGCAGTTCATCGAGATCATCGTTTCTTGGTTTCACAATATTGTAGATGCTTCGAAGAATTGACTTCTTTCTGTCTATCTCTGAATTGTTCATATCTGCTGTGTCTATGAGAGTGTGTAAGAACAATCCACCTAAGGTTTTATATTGCCGATACATCAGCTTATCTCGTGAAAGACAATTCTGAATTTGAACGCAATATCGTAAAACATCCGGATCTGATGATGGACACGCTGTGCTCTCAAACCCTTTACATAGACGCTCACATGCATCTATACTGCCTTCTTCGACAGCTTCTGATAATAAGCGTGGACGCTCACTTTCACTAGATTGCTCCCATTGAGCAAGTTTCAAGTAAGCCAGTTTCTCTGAAGCGCTATTTCTATTGTAATAATGCAATTTCTGTATGAGTGACTCTGCCTTACTCAAATTCCCCTTTCGACCGTCCTTTAGATGACATATAATAAGTCCATCTATAATGTCAGATACGAAAACTGGGGCGGAGTTATCATTTGCGTGGTTTTCAATTTCATCGTAAGCTTGTTCATACAACTGTAAATGTGTACTACGTGTTGGATTATTCTTTGATAGGGCGCTTTGTTGCCAATTTTCAAGGGCAACGTCCGAAAACAGTAACCTTAACCATCCGATTCGATATAGCGCTTCTGCTCGAACCGTGCTTGTTGCAGATAAACATCTGTTTGCGTTTATTCTGTCATAAAAGCTCATGGCCCAATAGACATCAGAAGGAATTGGGTTGTCGTGATAGCGGATATCCGATTTCAAGACATGTAGTTCCATTCCTTTAGCCAGGTAATTCATCATTATATCAACGTTTCCAATTTCCGTTCTTCTATTAAGATAAAGTCCATAGCGCAAATATACAGTAACTCTTTCAACTATATAGTAATCTTTTGAAGCATCTACAAGTCTACTGTACTCATCCGAAGCTTCTTCGTACATGCCAAGCTGCTCGTAAGCATACGCGCGGTCCACCCTAAAACTGACTCCTGAATCACACCTGTTTATTGCTTCAGTAAGATGAACTAGAGCTTGACGTAACAAAGAATACTTGTCTCTTACTTTCTCTCCCGTCAGAAGGGACTCTCTTGTTCTTCTTTTTAAGGTATCATACTTTTTGTATTTGGTGAGGTAGACCATGGGTTTCTGGCGAAACAACATTTCGTGCGGGTCCTCGTCAATGGAGCGCTCAGCTTCTTCGAGAATGTCCAGTGCCCGTTTATAGTCATGGATCTGTCTATAGAATCTCGCTACGAGCGTGAGCACTTTCGTGTGACCGCGATCATCTCTTTTCGCTAACGCCAACGCTTTAATAAACATGGTTTTGAGTTTATATACGTCGGGCTCTTGGCGCTTATAGTGTTTGTTCTGCGCGAGAAACACCATGGCAAGAAGATGGTTAGGGTCTTTTTGTAGTATTTTATTGTAAATAGTCTCTTCTGTTTTCAATGCTTCTTCACCACCCTCAATGCGAGCCTTTTTACCACAAACAAGAGCGTAGCCAAATAACCAATCTGTATTATCTGGGTAAACCAATAAAGCTTCGGCATAATACTTCAAAGATTCTGCTGATCGTTTGGCGCCGCGGCCGAGAAGAGAAAGCGCAAATGCCCGGGTTGCATTGATGAACGCGTTACATTCTGGTGTCTTGACGATATTATAAATGAGTCGAGCGTATTCAACCTTACGACTCTCAACTTGACGATTACATTCAATTTGCCAGTGGAGTGTATAGCCAACCATTGGCGGAGCCAGGGGGGGGGGGGGGGGGGGGGCCTGGGGGGCACGTGCCCCCCGGGTCCCTGGCACCAAAAAAAAAAAAAGGAGAAGAAAAAAGAAGAAAAAGGAGAAAAGGGAAGAAAAAGGAAGAAAAAAAGAGAGTAGAAGAGGGTATAGAGTTCTTTTTTTTGTTGTTACATAGTAAGTTTCCATGTCCCACTCCTTATTTTGTACGTTCCCGGCACAGATCCCGGCATATCAAGGCAATAATGGCGTAGCCAGAGGGTTAAGAAGGGGCCGATCGCTCCTTCTCCCCTGTCCCCCAATTTTGCCATTGTCGCCTCAATTTTGACAAGACAAATCATAGTTAAATTATGACGTTCAAATACAAAGGTAGCATTTTTCGTTGTATGTGCCCCTTCCCCCCAAAATGAATTAATTCCAAATTAAGAAGACCGTTTGAAGGCAAAATGTACCTCAATCCTAGCAAAACCGGGTAAAATAGCAAAATATTTAACAATAAAAGCAGTGTCATAAGGCCAAAATATATCTCAAATGTGGCAAATAAGTATAAAGAAGCCAGGGGTTTTCGTAAAATGAAATTAAAAAAACCCTTTTAATAGAAGCAAAAATGTATCTCAAATGTGGCAAATAAGTAGGGCCTATAAAGAAGCCAGGGGTTTTCGTAAAATGAAATTTAAAAAAACATTTTAATAGAAGCAAAAATGTATCTCAATCTTGGCAAAATTAATGTAAAGAAGTTAATTTTGCGTGTTTGGTATCTCAATCGCGGCACAATTTATGTAAAATAGCCCAAACAAAATTCGCGCGCTGTGAGCGCACGTCACATCAACGGTAACTTTAATTTTGGAATCTAGTTTTAAGCCAAAATAGGCCTATATCTCGATCATGACAAAATTGGTTAGTGTTGAGAAGCCAATATTTCGCGCGTTTTGCTCATGTGCCTCGAAATATTTGCTTTAGTTTTATCATGTTTATAAGCTTGTACCAGCGAAAATTGGCAAAATATGTACAATCGCAACAACAAAAATTACGCGCGCACATGCCCCAAACGATAAGACTTGGGACCAGTCTTTGTGTGACTTAACTTCTTGATGTCCGTTTCGGGAGGGCCGAGCGGGTGGTTAAAGGTTGGGTGGATGTTTTAGAACCTCAAACTATTTACATTTCTTTTTAGAAGCTTGTTATCAGCAAAAAAAGTCGCTCAATTATGACAAAATTAGTTTAAAGTATCCAATTTAGCGCGTTAAGCTCGCATGAACCTTCAAATATTATGAAACATTTAGCTTCATAACAAATAAGTATCAAATTTTGTGCGCTACGCGATAATGTGACTTCAAACATTAAAGGAAGATGACCCGATCACATTTTGGTAACACAGAATTATTTCAAACATACGGAGATTTTCATATCATATGAAAGCTCGTATTTTTCTCATCATCATACTGAAATTTGACGGCCTAAATCGGTATAATTACGGAGAAATCGATGAAATAACGTCGAATTACCGCGAATGGTGGTAACCACCGATATAGTTTGTGTACTACTCAATGGGTACAGTTCACAGCATCTGGTGCGTCTAAAATAAGAACCATTAGAGCTATGCAACTCAAACTTTGGAACACGACTTTTTTAAGGATGACCTTTCATGTAGAATAGAAAACTTCAAATTGAAAATCGGAATGTGATCGGGTCATCTACCTTTAACTATGAAGGCAAGCCTCAATCATAGCAAACTGTAAAATAGCACATTTTTGCGCCTATATAAAAAGCCAATATTGATCGGAAATAAAGTGATTGCTTATCAATAAAATATAGTCAAAAGTACACACCAAATAGTACCAAATGGGTTCGAAAATTGAACTTAAAATCCAATTCTGAGGGGGGGGGGCACATCACACCTCAGACTCTCCCCTGTTCGAGCTTTTAAACCATCTGCACTTAAATCAAGAATATATTAGAATAATTATGCTCAACTTCTTTCGTGCATTGATAAAAAAACAAAATATTTATTAGAAATGAAGAGGTGACTTTTCGATAAAATGTTGGTCAAAAGTATACACAAGATCGCACCAAATGAGTTCGAAAATTGAAAAAAAAATCTAATTCTGAGGGGGATAGGTCTACATCGATCCCCTCAGACCCCCCCCCCCCCCCCCCCCCCCCCCCCTGTTCGAGCTTTTAGACCATCATATACTTAAATCAAGAATATATCAGTATACGCTCAACTTCTTTCGTCATGTTCGTGCATTGATAAAAAACAAAATATTTATTGGAAATGAAGAGGTGGCTTTTCGATAAAATTATGGTCAAAAGTATACACAAAAGTATACACCAGATTGCACCAAATGAGTTCCAAAATTGAAATTTTTTTCTACATCTGAGGGGGGGCACATCCCCCCTCAGACACCCCCCTGTCCGAGCATAGCTCGGAGGGCGGTGCTGCGCACCGCTTGGATGGTACATGATCAATTTACATTTTGGGAACACCCCCCCCCCCCCTAAACTTTTCTTGAACCGAACCTGAGTGCCCCCCGGATAAAATAATCCTGGCTACGCCTATGCCAACGATTGAGTATCCATTGCGCGCGTTGTCATTTTGACGTTGGTTGATTTTGCTAAAGGCCGATTCTAGACATTTTGTCGCTTCTTTGGAATTCCTATTCATTGCTCTTCTCCACTGAGCTACATAAAGAAAAGCTTTAAACAGTAAGGCCTCTATTTCCATACATCTTGGATTATCGCGTAAGTGTATATCAAGTATACCTATAATTTCATCACAGTCCCGTAAAGTTACATCATCAAATTGAACTGTCCATTTGAAATGCGAATCTTCAAATTTCTGCGCCATTTGCAATAGATCAGCAGTCGACTTATTCAGCACAACAATTGCCCCTGTGTGTGAAAAGTGAAAGCAAATTATTATTTTTAGAGCCCAACCAATAAAACTGAAGCGTTACTTATGTCAATTCTTCGACTAACTTAAATGACTAACTAAGTAAATAAGAAACCCTTCACCAAATTTATCTTCATCAGGAGTACAGTACTTATCTATGCTCATGTTGGTTAGGAATTAGTAAGGGGTCGAATGTCACCTTGGTTGATTCTGGTAAGAGGTCAATGAGCCCATAAAGTCAGTCGTGACAACACGATGAAAAAGTTATCCCAATAAATTTCCAAAATTTTTAAAGACCAATTGCAACATTGAAAAGTCATTTGTGGACGGGTCTTAAAGTCAATCATGACCTTCCGGATTGAGGTCACGAAGAAGTCAAAAGAGGTCAAATAAGATATTACTCATGTATTCAATGTGAATGTATTATATAATAAAAATCAAATATAACCTCAGGGTCAAAAGTCAAACGGGGATCACTCGAGGTTGAATAGTAATCTACCTTTCACTATTCAATAAAGTATGTTTAATAAAAAGTTTCTGTTAGGTCAATAGTGACCTCTCTCTGTAACAAGGTCAAGTACAATCAAATCTCAAAACAGCTTGAAATATTCTAAACATCGAATCGACTAGGGCCGTCGTCGACTATATAACTATCGAACATTAATTAGTTTATAATTTTCATTTGCAATACATGTATACATATATTTTGGAGTATGAGCATAATTATTACCTTATAAGTTGGGGCTATATTTTTTGGAGTTTTATATTGACCAGGTAAGGTACATTTTGAGCACGTCAGATACTTGGTTGTCAGATACTTGGTTGTCAGATACTTGGTTGTCAGATAGTTGGTTGTCAGATACTTGGTTGTCCAGCTGTTGTAAATGGGAGACTACAAGAACTTACTACGGTACATGATGTACAAACATATCACATTTACTGATCATGTTGATACTCATAATTGTGAGTTCAGTTATACAAATAATAACTAGGCCTAATAGTAAGATGAATTAAATTGAAGAAAAAAGACCATAATCTCTTCATCAAACCTAATAGCTTTATTTTAGATGTGACTATGTATTGACCAAGGTATACTTGTCATGGCTCTAATATTATGCACCTTGTAAAGTCCGAC
Organism: Ophiura sarsii; assembly: GCA_035610835.1. Classification (NCBI taxonomy): domain Eukaryota; kingdom Metazoa; phylum Echinodermata; class Ophiuroidea; order Amphilepidida; family Ophiuridae; genus Ophiura; species Ophiura sarsii. Next base: position 125,393,447 of record CM069441.1, on the reverse strand, counting down.
AATCTGGTAAGTTATGAATTAAGACCTGAGTAAGGTTACGTACCTGAAATCACCGATAGTCTCCGTCGATGTGTGACACATGTATCAGATATGCCTATGCTTATGTTATCTATGTACAACCTACATCTAACATTTGTGCCCGAACTCTGCTGGTACTTGATGGGAATATAATTAACATAACATTTATTTCCATTATCTAAATGTACAGTCAGAATACAAAGTTCAACAACTCGCCCGTATCTTTAGTACAGCATCAAAGCGTTGTCAATTTGAGATAAACACACAGTTCATATCCAAATACTATATAGGATGAGGCGCCTTATTTGGAAATCACTGTATGCATTATGCATCAAATGCATACCGTACGTGACGTACGAACGTAAACAAAACTGCATGCACATGTACACTTGACTTGACAAGTTTAACCTTATAAAAGTAAATAATAAATTAACAGGGATGTAGGGAAGCTTTATTTTGCCAATCACGGCGGTTTAAGTCCATTGAATTACGAGTTTTTAAGTTCATGCGTCGTACAAATAAATTCTCCACTGTGTAAAAGAAAAGCTACAAATCACAAACAGCTGGTCGCGACCACTTTCTTCCCGGCCACTGACCGTTAACGGCTTCGCAGTGGTATTTTCATGTAGAAAACAACTAAGCCTACCTAAAGATATAAACATATTGCACAGGCCGCTAATGTTTATTTAGCTTTCAAATTTCATTTTAAAATATACCATTTGTGTGGCTAGATATGTAAGTATCCCCAATTCGGCAATTCAGTAAAAATGCCAGCATTTAGCCCGTGCATCTCCATTCAACTTGCCTTATTTGGTTCAATGGTGCAATTAATTTTGTTACGTATGGGATCGGTCATACAAAGCAGTCTATCAGCAATTAAGTTACAAAAGAAATGTTGTTCACGTAGAATGCCATGGAGGTTTGTACCAGTATTGAACAATACTGGTACATAATCATGTTCCAGTATTTTATGTAAATATAAATACTGGAACATTTTTATGTATCGGACGATACTGGTACATGTATTTCCAGAGATTTGTCCCAGTATTGGACGATACAGGTACATAATCATGTTCCAGTATTTTATGTGTGTCAGTATTGGCCGATACTGGAACACTGACTTTGTACCAGTATCGGACGATACTGAGTGTTCCAGTATCGGACGATACTAGTACAGTCCAGAATCTGGAACCTAAAGTACACTTTTTCCAAATCTTTTCTTGAGTAGACCTAACCATGCTAACCGTCAAATGTTATTTTTTTAAAACATGCCCAAATTCGCAATCAATTTTACAACACAAATGTCGTTAGCGTAGAAATCGGGAAAATATGCTTTGAGCATTTGAATAGACCTATTAAACCGTCAAATGTATTTTTTTAAATATGCCCAAATTGCATTATTTGGTTAAATAGTTCAATCTTTTTGTTACGTATGAGATTGGTCATCCAAAACGGTCTCGACGCAATCAATTTTACGACAAAATATGTCCTTCGCGTTTAAATCAAACGAAAAAGCTTTTTTGAGTAGGCCTAGCCTAGCCTAGCCTATAGCCGTCAAATGTTAACTCTTTGAAAATAGGCCCAAATTGCATTATTTTGCTCAATAATGCATTTTGTTTTGTACGTATGCGATTGGTCATAAAAATGTCTGTTATGTTATTCCACATCCTCCGTATACAATTTCACAAGAAAAATGTCATTTCAATTGATTTTTGAACTCTTCTATGCCCGTTATGTCGTACAAGCTTATACATTCGTTCACCGCTCAGTCACACTTAACGGCGACTGCAAAAAGAATTCGTTTTTGCGCCTGGTATATATATAAAATGATTAGGCCTAAATGCTACTGCTAATTCGAGCTCAAAAATCCATTATTTCACAACTGTATATACTTACTTCCGTTGTAATTTGTAAACACTAAATATGATTTACGAAGCACGTGTTGTGGCTACGAATCTGACCACTATCATTTTCTCCCGTTGTACGAACCGAACAGTAATCGTGAATATAGTAGAATTCTCATCTACCGAGTTCGCTTGGAAGCACGGTTAAGTTAATTTCAGTAATTAATACTTACAACTTCGTCTTCGTAAACAGTGATATTTCACTTCCGGATTTGCAAAAGAGCGAAACGATCATCGATCCATTACTTTCTTCGTTGGCAGAATCGCTTAAGTGAAATATGATCTTGAGATTTGCCAGTGAACAACTGAACAAATGCGGATAACCAAAAATGTTGGCGGATAACCAAAATCTCAACCTGGGTTATCCGCTGGATAATCAATTTATTGTTCTTATTTCTAACGCTGCTTACGAGTTCATCTTTTGTATTCAACTCCATTCAGATGTTCCTTTAACCATTTAAACATGTTAAAGGGAACGAACTTTTCCAAAAAAGAGGGCATCTAATTACAATAACACGTAAACAACACCGAAGTGCTTTTCCTTTTTTTAACACCAGCTATTGCGGGAAAAGGTGTCCGCTCTTTCTTACTCGCCCTGTTGGAGACTCCTGATATAATATTTGTAATTTTGTTATGATTTTTGTTCGGAATCATATACATGTATATAATCAAAATCAATGTTTACGTTGAAAACCGTGGGGATTTTACAATATATTTTGCATTGCATCTTACAAATATCATTCATATAAATTGGATGAGATAGATCTTCACGGACATAGGCTATCACATATGTATTGTGTTTGTCTCAGATTTACATTTAGGTCAATCTTCCTGCAGGTCCTTGACATTGTAGTACCTATTAAGCAGATTAGAAAAACAGGTCAGAACCATGGATAAACAATGAGATTCTTGAAAATATCAGGTACAGAGACCTCTTATTGTACAAATTCAAAAAAGATAGAACAAAAACGTATCTGTACAAGGAATATTGTCAAATGAGAAATAACATTCAGAGGGATGCAAGATCTGCAAAAGCAGAGCACTCTGGTTGTAAAATTGAAGAACACAAAAATGACTCAAAAAACTTTGGCAATATTGATGGTGAAACTTGCTTTGATTCCAACAAAGTAGCAAATTATATCAATAAATTTTATACTTCTATTGCTTCAACATTGGTTAACAAATTGCCACCTGCCAGTAATAGTTTTAGCACTGAATCTGATGTATTGAAAAACTGCAACAAAAATAAGAATATCTCTTCAACGGGTCTTAAGCTATCGCCAGTTACCATTGACTTTGTGTACAAAGAGCTACTCAAGTTGAAACCCAATGAAAGTACCGGTCTAGATCGTATACCAGCGAAATTCTTGAAAGACGGTGCAGCGGTAATTAAAGATCACATTGCTTTCATTGTGAACTTGTCTATCACCAGCATCACCGTTCCACTGATATGAAATTCGCTAGAGTAAGGCCTTTATTCAAGAAAAACAGTAGATCCGAAGTTAGTAATTATAGACCCGTTAGCATATTGCCCATTGTCTCAAAAATTCTTGAAAATGCAGTGTATAACTAATTTAAAATGTACCTCACTGATGATTTGATATATAGCCTGCAATCTGGTTTCAGAGGCTCATATTCTACTGATACATGCCTTATTTACCTCACCGGTTATATTAGATCCCAGTAATCTTTTGTTATATGCTGACGATAGTGCCCTATTCATATCACCTAAAGACCCAAAAGTAATTTCTGATACTTTAAGTAGAGAACTTGAGTCGTATAGACAATGGCTGATCGACAACAAATTGTCCTTACACCTTGGCAAAACAGAGTCTTTTTTGGATCTAAACCCAGACTGAGGAGGGTGGACAAGTTTGAAGTTTCTTGTGATGGAAAAATTATAAATCCTACCAACTCTGTTACTCTCGATGAAAATCTCGGAGGTGAAACTGTTGCAAAATCAGTTGTCAAAAAAACTTGTGGGTAGATTAAGTTTCTTCTACATTTTTTGAATGAAATATCTCGTAAGACCCTTTGCACTGCCCTTATACAATGTCATTTTTATTATTGTTGCTCTTCATGGTTTTCTTCACTTTCTGCGAAATAAGCTGCAAGTTGTGCAAAATAAATTGATTCGCTTCATTTTGAAGTTGGAGCCTAGGTCCCACATTGGTGATAAAGAATTAAAGAAGCTGGAAATGTTGAAAGTTGAAGACCGAGTTAAACAACTTAAACTCAATCATGTTTTTAAAATCTACAACGAATAGTACTTGAGTACCTGAATTCTCATTTTACCAAATTGTCCAACACCCACAGATCAATAGCAGGGTTAGTTTAACACATTTTCTGGTTCTAAAAGCTAAAGGTCAGCAGTGCAATGCATTTTTCTTTACTGGTATTCGGGAATGTAACTTGCTACCAACTCAGGTTAAAACATCCAAAACCCACGGACAGTTCAAAAAGGCAGTAAAAAAGTCACTTTCTATCTTGATTTTTCATCCATTTTTTAAAATTCAGTTGTTTCATAAAAAGTGCAATATTTTTTGTGTGGGACCCCAATGGAAATAAACCCTTTTTAGAGCTTTCTTGTGCTATCCTTGGCATTATATCTTTTCTTTTATTAATATGTTGTGTTAATTATTGTAATTTTTAAGATTTGTATATTGATCTGATGTATTGTATCTCTGTCTTGATATGCCAAATAAAACTTAACTTAACTTAACTCATTGTTTGCATGAGTGCAAGACGGATGACCATAGTCCTACTCTTGCGTCATTGTAAATGTGAACACAATTTGACTCTGGAGCCTATCGTATTGATTTCGTGCACCCGAGTTTGAGACATCTACAGCGAAAATACGACTGATAAAGGGGTACTGAGACAATAGTATTGGTGTGTCTGATACCTGGAAGGTAGTGTCTATTATGGCTAGTCAAGTCAGATTTATTTAAAGGTCCTTAAACGGAAATCCTTTCCATCTCTCTATATCGGTTTACACGCAAGCTTTTCCACCCAGCAAACCGTAATGCCATTCTATACAAGTCGAATTGCTTCTCAGCTTCCCTAAATTGCATGACTATCGTTTCAACTTCGAAACGCGCGGTTTGAGCTAAGTCTTCTATGTTGAATGTGCGTCTGATATCATCATTATTGTGGTCCGTCCCAACACTTACAGTGTATTCCATTTGGCTTAGAGGTTCCTCGTGTTTGTGTGTATTGGTCAGAATATTTAAAGCAACTAACCAATCGTAAGAACCGTCTGGGTTTGCAGCCGGTTGAATCTGTTAACGACAATAAATCGAGACAAAGGGTTTGAACAAAAATGGTTAATAGAGGCCTTTTTTTTTTTTTTTATCGGATCTTGCCATGTCTATTCTAAACTGATAACAGTATTGCTTCTATAGCGAAACCTGAAAAGCACTTTTGCACGTGGTTTTATCTTAAATCATTTAAAATAGATTATAACATAAACTTGGTGTTTAAAAACACCAAGTTTTATTGTTTAGAATGAATGATCTAATTGCAATAATAAAGTAAAATATCTCCAACCATCTAATGTTATAACATGACAATAATCAATATATGCATTGTAATGTATGACGTTTCTGATATTGATACGAATCAATGGGTTCATGGTACCGATATATCATGTATAGACTGTGTTCTTTCCTATAAAGATCAATGTGCAGTGCGTTCTATAGCATGTTTTACAACGAAAGTGATTTATTTCAAACTATTTTCCTTTTGGTATAAGACATTCACATCTAGCGCCTTTACAAAACATATTTATAAAATAATGTAATCACTTACGCTTGTTATGTATTCAAATAAGTCAGGAAATTGTAAAGAGAACCCCGGCATCGACCTCTTCTTTGAACCTGCTTTTTCCAGCATGCCTCTGAGCTCCTTTTGAACTGCTTCCTTCAATGTCGTCACTATTCTAGATACTCCACCCCTCTTCAGCTTTTTTTCTTTGATATTGTGAGCTGCCTTGACAATACGAAATTCCACTGAATCTGCTGTGGCACTGTCTTGACTTTTTGCATGTTTTGGTGCATACCAGCTGCAGAATCGCCTTTGGAATGACGCGACTGCGTGAGCGAGAGCAATTCTAGCGCAAACTATTACTTTGGAGCAATGTTTAATGAGGTCAGCTTCCCCTGAATTTGCTTCTCTAGATGCCAGCAACCTCAAATACACCTCTCGTAATTCATCGAGTTCATCGTTTCTTGGTTTCACAATATTGTCGATGCTGCTTAGAATTGCCTTCCTTCTGTCTATCTCTGAATTGTTCATATCTGCTGTGTTTATGAGAGTATGTAGGAGGAACAGTCCGCCTAAGGATTTAAATTGCCTATCGCGATACATCAGCTTATCTCGTGAAAGACAATTCTGAATTTGAACACAATATCGTAGAACATCCAGATCTGTTGATGGACACGTTTTGCTCACAAACCATTTACATAGACGCTCACATGCATCTAGACTGCCTTCTTGAACAGTTTCTGATAATAAGCGTGGACGCTCACTTTCACTAGATTGCTCGGATTGAGCAAGTTTCAAGTCAGCAAGTTTCTCTGAAGCGCTATTTGTATTGCAATAATGCAACTTCTGTATGAGTATCTCTGCCTTACTCAAATTCTCCTTCCGACCTTCCTTTAGATGACAGATAACCAGTCCTTCTATAATGTCAGATACGATATCTGGTGCGGGGTTGTCATTTGCGTTGTTCTCAATTTCATCGTAAGCTTGCTCATACAGCTGTAAATGCGTCTTACGTGTCGGATTGTTCTTGGACAGTGCGCTTTGTTGCCAATCTTTAAGGGCAACGTCCGAAAACAGTAACCTTAACCATCCGAGTCGATATAGCGCTTCTGCTCGAACCTTGCATGTTTTAGATAAACATCTGTTGGCGTTTGTTCTGTCAAAAAAGCTCATGGCCCAAAAGACATCGGAAGGAATCGAGTTTTTATCGCAGATATCCGATTTCAATTTAACATGCAGTTCCATTCCTTTAGACAGGTAATTCATCATTAAATCAACGTTTCCAACTTCCATTCTCCTTCTATTGAGATAAAGTCCATAACGCAAATATACAGTAAGTCTTTCAACAATATCGTAATCTGTCGAAGCATCTACAAGTCTACTGTACTCATTCGCAGCTTCTTCATATATGCCAAGCTGCTCGTAAGCATACGCGCGATCCAACCTAAATATGACTCCTGAATCACACCTGTTTATTGCTTCAGTAAGATGAATTAGAGCTTGATGTAACAACGAATACTTGTCTCTTGTTTTCTCTCCCATCAGAAGAGACTCTCTTGTTCTTCTTTTTATGGTATCATACTTTCTGTATTTGGCGAGGTAGACCACGGCTTTCTGGTGAAACAACATTTCGTGAGGGTCCTCGTCAATGGAGCGCTCAGCTTCTTCGAGAATGCTCAGTGCCCGTTCAAACTCACAGATCTGTCTATAGAATCTCGCTACGAGCGTGAGCACTCTCGTGTGACCGCGATCATCTCTTCTCGCTAACGCCAACGCTTTATTAAACATGGTTTTGAGTTTATATACGTCGGGCTCTTGGCGTTTATAGTGTTTGTTCTTCGCGAGAAAAACCATGGCAAGAAGATGGTTAGGGTCTTTTTGTAGTATTTTATTGTAAATAGTCTCCTCTAGTTTCAATGCTTCTTCACCACCCTCAATGCGAGCCTTTTTACCACAAACAAGAGCGTAGCCAAACAACCAATCTGTATTATCTGGGTAAACCAATAAAGCTTCTGCATAATATTTCAAAGATTCTGCTGATCGTTTGGCGCCGCGGCCGAGAAGAGAAAGCGCAAATGCCCGGGTTGCATTGATGAACGCGTTACATTCTGGTGTCTTGACGATAGCTGAAATGCGTCGAGCGTATTCAACCTTACGACTCTCAACTTGACGATTACGTTCGATTTGCCAGTAGAGTGTATAGCCAACGATTGAGTATCCATTGCGCGCGTCGTCATATTGACACTCCTTGATTTTGCTAAAGGCTGTCTCTAAACATTTTATCGCTTCTTTGGAATTCTTATTCTTTACTTTTCTCCACTGAGCTACAAAAAGAAAAGCTTTAAACAGTAAAGCCTCTATTTCCATACATCTTGGATTATCGCGTAAGTGTATATCAAGTATACCTATAATTTCATCACAGTCCCGTAAAGTTACCTTATCAAATTGAGCTGTCCATTGAAAATGCGAATCTTCAAATGTCTGCGCCATTTGCAATAGATCAGCAGTCGAGTTATTCAGCACAACAATTACCCTCTGTGTGTGAAAAGTGAAAGCAAATTATTATTTTTACAGTCTGTACCAAAGCCCAACCAATAAAACTGAAGCGTTACTTATGTCAATTCATCGACTATATAAACTTTAAGTGACTAACTAAGTAAATAAGAAACCTTTCGCCAAATTTATCTTCATCATGAGTACCGTACTTATGCTCATGTTGGTTAGGATCTGGTAAGAGGTCAACGAGCCCATACGTTAGTCGTGACAACACGATGAAAGCGGCCAAAAGATCAAAATCTGACAACAGGAACATTCCAAACCAATGTTTAACCACTCGTGACTCTTTAGTGCCGTTTGACCCAAATGTCATGATTGACGTTTTCGTGGTCTCATTTGTGTCAGAAAAAGTTATCCTAATAAATTGCCAAAATATTCTAAAGACCAACTGCCAAAATTGAAAAGTAATTTGTGGACACTACGGGTCTAAAAGTCAATCATGACCTTCCGGCTTGAGGTCACGAAGAGGTCAACGGAGTTAAAATGAGAAATTACTCATGGATTCAACATGACTGTATTATATATTTAAACAAATCAATCATAATCTCAGGGTCAAAGGTCAAACGGGGATCACTCGAGGTCAAATATTAATCTACCTTTCACTATTCAATATCGTCGTCTACGCTTTCCGGCTATGTTGCCATTGCGCTCGCAACTATTGCTTTCCAGGTCTTGACCTGTATACGCTCAAGTTGCGTTTTGACAATTAGAGTAATAAACTCAGTGGTCCGTCACGATCCACTCCCGACAACCTAACCTAACCTAAATGTGTGTACAGACACAGACCGAAGGAGTCTGTGACCTTATAACGTGCTCGGGGATAGCTCTCCCGATACACGGGACCAACATTTCTACGTGTCTTCCGAAACACGATGCGCCATGTACATGCCTACTTCAGTCTGCACGGTCTGAAGGAGGCATGGGGACGAGGCTGTGTTGGTGTATCCAATTAAACTCACGCTCAAACGATCCACCAACAGAACTACGGTGCGCAGAAGTGTTACGACGCTCTAACCGACTGCGCCACCTCGCCCTCACTATTCAATAAAGTATGTTTAATAAAAAGTTTCTGTTGGGTCAATAGTGTGACCTCTCTCTGTGACAAGGTCAAGTACAATCAAATCTCAAAACCGTTTGAAATATTTTAAACATCGAATCGACTAGTGTCCGTCGTCTACTATCGATCATTAATTAGTTTATAATTTTCATTTGCAATACATGTTTATACAGTCCTCCAAAAGAAACTTATTATATTAAGGTAATAAGTATGCTCATAACTCCAAAATTATAGCTCAAACGTGAAATATAAAATTACAAAATTGTGAAGGTGTCAAAAACCAAAACAAATTACAATTTTCATTGTTGCAGTTACTTTTATAACACGCGGGATAGAGTATAAGGTGTTCGTATAGGACGTATTGATCAATAGAAACATCCCATTACCAATCCCAGTATCGAGCGGCGAGTTGGTGCTATCAGCAAATATACTACACCGACGATACGTGTTACAAATGCAACTGCAAAAATGAAAATTGGACTTGGTTTTGGTTTTGAAAACATAGCTCTGTTAATATTCAGTCAATCGTTACGTTTAATATCTCAAATGTAAGATAAAAATGTGTACGTTGTGGCTATAGTTTTCGGAGTTATACATTGACCAGGTAAGGAACATTTTAGATACTTTGGTTGTCCAGCTGTAAATGGGAGACTACTTGAAGAAATGTACAAACATATCATATTTTACTGATCATGTTGATTTCGATAAGCGTTTATACTCTTAATTGTAAGTTCAGTTATACAAATAATAACTAGGCCTAGTAAGATGAATCAAATTAAAGGAAAAAAACCATATCTCTTCATCAAACCTAATGTTTTTAGATGTGACTATGTATTGACCAAGGTATAATTGTCATGGCTCTAATAATGTATGCACCTTGTGAAGTCCGACAATCTGGTAAATTATGAATTACGACCTGAGTAAAGTTACGTACCTGAAATCACCAATAGTCTTCGTCGATGTGTGACACATGTATCAGATAATATGCCTATGGTATATAAATCATGAATAATGTTTCCATTTGTGTTCTCTCTCTATGATCTATATATAGCCTATGTATCCTGCGCATATCAATAGTATGTTTATGTTATCCTTGTACAACCAACATCTAACATTTGTGCCCGAACTCTACTGGTACTTATTAGGAAATATAATTAACATACAATCGCATTCCATTATCTAAATGAGCAGTCGGAATACAAAGTTCAACAACTCGCTCGTATCAGTACAGCAGGTCACGCTGTACGCACTGCAAGGTCATTTTTTTTTCACGGGATGTTGCTGGTTCATGCAAGCTCAGAAGAATTCCGAAATTGTCCGAATAGAAAAGCTCACTTTATCGCTTTCGCATAAAACCAGCGCATGTAGGAAGGCTGTTCATTCACAGTTGTATGATTTATTATTTTCTTCAACCCTTCATATACAATATTGTTACTGTATAACTATATAAATGGTATAATTCTTGATTTAACAGGATATTTAAAAACAATTGGTCAACCTCGGAGAAAAAAATTGAACAGGAGGACACACTAGGTAAATAGGAATCAGCCCAGACAACATACATATATTGGCCCTATATTGGCCCAATATTGGCAATATTGGCATTGGCATTATCTTGTTGACCAATATTGGGCCAATATTGGTTCCCCATTGGCAATATTGGCATTGGCATTTTATTGGTCACCAATATTGGACCAATATTGGCTTTACATTGGCGCTCGTTAATTGGCATCATGTTGGCAACCAATATTGGACCAATATTGGTGACCAATTGAGTGCCAATGCCCTTGGTCACCAATATTGGACCAATATTGGTTTTACATTGGCGCTCGTCAATTGGCATCATGTTGGCAACCAATATTGGACCAATATTGGTGACCAAGTGAGTGCCAATGGCATTGGCACGGTTGGTACTCTCTTGGTCACCAATATTGGACCAATATTGGTTTTACATTGGCGCTCTTCAATTGGCATCATGTTGGCAACCAATATTGGTCCAATAATGGGCGCAATATACCAGGGGCGGGAAATAACACCATTGATTTGATATTCAAATTATGACGTGGTCTAAAAAAGGCGGCCGCTGTTAAGAGTTATCGCTTCCCGGCTTTTTGGCTAGGATCTTGTGCCTTGTCCTGTCCCTTGAAGATTTGTTCCCTTGTCCTAGGCTTGCCCTTGGCCAAATTGGTCCTGGCCACCTGGCTTCCTACCTAACATTTCTCCAAGATCGCCCAATATTGGCCCAATATTGGCCCTCATTGGCGAGTGCCAATATTGGGCCAAGCTTGGGCCAATGGCCAAATCATATTATGCCAATATTGTAAGCCAGTATTGGGCCAATGAAAAATCAATATTGGGCCAATATTGTTATGTTATATTGGCCCAGTATTGGCCCAATATTGGCACTCATTGGCGAGTTCCAATATTGGCCCAGTATTGGCCCAATATTGGCACTCATTGGCAAATGCCAATATTGGCCCAATATTGGCCCAATATTGGCACTCATTGGCAAATGCCAATATTGGCCCAGTATTGGCCCAATATTGGCACTCATTGGCGAGTGCCAATATTGGGCCAAGCTTGGGCCAATGGCCAAATAATATTATGCCAATATTGTAAGCCAATATTGGGCCAATGAAAAATCAATATTGGGCCAATATTGGGCCAATATTGGGCCAATATTGGGCCAATATTGTGCCAATATTGTTATGTTATCTGGGAGGCCATATTTAGAAAGTGTATGATGTACATGTATTTCAATATTTATTTGGCAACATGTTTCTTTCAGGTGCATGTTCGATAAGTTAAACATGATTTGTACATTACAATAAATAGAAGTTTTAAAACATGATTTGTACATTACAATAAATATAAGTTAAAAATAATTTGTACATTACAATAAATGTGGTTCATAGTACTGATGATGTTTATAGATGTTTATAACGACGGTGAATTGTGCAAGTCTGGACTCAACTCCCTTTCTTTCGTGTTGATGATCCCTATGTGAAATTTACCATGAATTTACCTATAAATGCTACAGTGCAACAGAGCACAAATTACCAAACGTGCATGTTATTGAAATTACGCTCAATTTCAAAAAGTAACATAATGTGAGACAAGGAGACAGTATTATATTGTAAAAAACAACTTGGTGATTCAATGTCATAAAAAGAAAAATAGTTTTACCTTATTTGCATATAGGCCTAATTAGCATATTATAAAGAAATACATCAAAAATTTGCTCTTTGTAATTTCCAGCAAAAAACTATACATGCCATTAAAGGTATATGACCCGATCACTTTTTGGGGGCTATGATTTTTTTTCACATCAAGATATTTTGGTATCAGAAGAATCCCCATATTTTTCTCATTATGTCTGTAAAATATTAGGGGCCAGAAATGTTTCATTTGGAAATTATAGGCTAAAATGTGGTGAATTACTGCCAAATGTGTTTAACCACCAACCAGTCTGTGTACTACTCAATGGGCACATGTCTTTTGACCTTGCGCTTCTAAAAATAGAACCATTGGAGTTATGCAACTCAAACTTTGGAATGCAACAATTTTAAGGATGACCTTTCATAGAAAACATCAAGTTGAAAATCGGGTCATCTACCTTTAACACCAAATTCACAGGATATGAAGTTCTCACCATTGTCAACAATTTTGTCTGAAAAAAGTTTACATTTATCTTTACTTTTTAAACAAAGCCCAAATCTGTCTTAATTAAACTTAATTAATGACCAAACTTGCTGAAATTATAGTAGTACTATGTATCCAAACCAGACTTGCAAGGTATTAAATTAAAGGTAAAGATGTGCTCAAAACAATAGTCTGAGCAGATTATTCAATATCCCTTTAGTATTTAAAATATTTTCCTCCAAACATTTGGTATATTTTTAAAAACCACAAATGGTGTTTTTTGTATTTTTCTCATGAATTACACATTCAATAAACACTATAATCACAGAGAAAGATGTTTATCATTGGTAAGCCACACAAATCTGTCAAGTCATTCTTTAACATGCTTGCTGTGTAATTAATTTATGCACGTAATTAATCAATTAATTAGGCGTTAAATAGAATAATTTTGAACCACTTTTTGTATGCCCAATTAAGTTATGCAAGGTTTTAAATAAATCCTTAAATTATGCCTAATAAAAAGGTAAAGCCATATTTCTTAATTAAGTTTTGCTGTGTTTTTTGTAAGTAGAAACAACAATACTGGCAATGTTTAATGTTCATCTTGAATTCTGAAGTAAATTAATTTTAAAAATAAAATGTCAACACCACTCTGTGTCCCTTTAAGTCTTTGCCTGCTGGCATAAAAACCCTGAGAAAAAGTTTGTTTGTAATGAAGCAGCTACACCATATTGTATTTACCTGATTGTTCATTTGGTCTGTCTCATCATTCGCCATTTTGTTTTTCTCAATTAGATGTTGCTTTAAGCAATTTTATTGAGTATTGATTTAGATTTAGATTTAGAATACCATCGCTATTTATTGAAAAACGCCCTCTATGCAAATATGGTTCGCGTTATTTATCACGCGTGCTGCAGGAGGACACTTTCTGACGTAAAATGCTGATCATACGTAAGATCAGCATTTTTGAATCAACGTTTTGTTGTACAAAGAGGGCTGATTTGTCTTAATCCGTATAGGTGTAAGTTTATACAAGTGATATAATTGTAAAAATATACTAATCCCAGTTTTAATCATAAAAACTGAAAAATCATAAAGTTATGAAAAGTCATAACATTGGCGCAGCCTCCAACACATTAGTGTCCCTTTAATTGAACTGGTCATCATCTGTTCACTTGGTGACACACAGTACGGAGTTAATTTGGAGAAATGTTAACCTTGTCAAATTCCCAGGAGAACTTGAGAGGCTAGCAACCAAAAGTGGTACATGTAGCATCACTGATGTTACAAACAAAAGTTTTAAAGTTGTGTAAAGAAATTCAAACTGTGAACTTCAGTTTGTTTGAGAAACTAAGTGCTATTTCAGATATTGTAAAAAAAATATATATATCTCAACATATTTTACAGGCCGCTAATGTTAACTATCAAACTTCATTTTGAAATATACCATTTGCGTGGCTAGTTAATGAAGTATGCACAATTCGGCAATTCAGTAAAAATTCCAGCATTTAGCCCATGCATGTCCATTAATTTTGTGAAAAATAACTTGCCTTATTTGGTTTGTTAATGCAATTCATTTTGTTACGTATGGGATCGGTCACACAAAACAGTCCATCCGCAATTAAATTTACAAAGGAAATGTTGTTCACGTAGAAATCGGAACGAAACAAGCTTGAAAAAGTGTACATTAGGTCCCTAATACTGGTATAAATACTGGTATACCAGTATCGTTCAATACTGGAACATAAAAGTTCGGACGATATCGGTCGATACTGGTACACATAATAACAGTGAGATTTGTCCCAGTATTGAACGATACTGGTACATAATTGTGTTCCAGTATTTTATGTAAATATAAATACTGGAACATTTTTATGTTCCAGTATCGGACGATACTGGTACACGTAATACCAGTGAAATTTGTCCCAGTATTGAACGTTACTGGTAAATAATCATGTTCCAGTATTTTATGTGTGCCAGTATCGGCCGATACCGGAACACTGACTTTGTACCAGTATCGGACGATACCTGGTGTTCCAGTATCGGACGAAATTAGTACAGTACCTAAAGTACACTTTTGTAATGCGTTTGAATCATGAATCTTGATAGGAAACATGAATTTATCGGTATAAAATGTACAACGAACACAATGAAATGGTAATTGGGTCTGATGGTTTAATACTTTGTTGACAACACAGTGATAACTTGCAAGCTTCTAGGGAGGAAATACTTTTGCGCGGCAGTGTATCTGGTGATGGTATTTTTAAATTCTGAAACAAACTTTAGCTCCCACTCTTTCAAATGTATAAAGTGCTCACTGGGAGGCTCCCAGTGAGCACTTTATACATTTGAAAACAATTCACCCTACAGAGGTAAGACTTGATCGCGTCTATCAATAGTATCGTCTCCCAATTCGTATTTAAAGCTAATTGTTTTGCATTGGTTGTACAGATTTCCAAAAGAGTCAAATACGTTATGGTATTAAATTTAACATTACTAACGGTCTAGTTTTTCGTGTTGTACAATTGGCTATCGTTACAGAGATGTCAATTGGGCAGGTCGAAACTGTCCTGTTTTGGGAATGGTTTTCTTCTTTTATAAAATAGCTACAAATTTATATATATATATATTACTTAGGTTATAATAAGCTAACGTGACATCTCTGAATGTAAACAAAGTGTGCAAATGTGAAATTGTTGAGCACACTGGTAAAATGGTTTTACAAAAGGTTTTGCTATCATTATCAAACTGAACTCAAGTTAAATCAATTATTTACCAAGCAATATAATATAATTATTCATGAATGAATGAATGAATGAATGAATGAATGAATGAATGAATGAATGAATGAATGAATAATTGTATAATTATATGGATAGAAAGTTATAAGAATTATATTGAATTCATCGAAGAGCGATCTTTGGTGTTGGTGCTTGGATGGGTAGGGGTGATGAGAAAAAATAAAAGATCTTCTGGCGTATATTTGCTAGTTGTTTAAGGATCCCATTTTATTCCAACCTCCGGTCGAACCTCATCTATATATAATGTGAACTGAATTAATTAAGCCCTTTTATGCAATAATATTCACAATATCGAACCATTTGCGCATTATTTGAAATCAAAAGTGATTTCGACATATGAATAAAAACACAAAGCTAAGAACGATCGAAACCAGTCAGTCGTTAGCGCGATCACTAATGAGAGAGATGGGCACTTTCTGTTATGAGGATCCCGTATTTTCTCGTAGTTCATTCTGTTGCATTAGATGCTCGATCATTCGGAGATTCGAAATTTGTAGGTGTGTTGACGTTAGTGAATGATGATCGAAATGATAGAACCCAGAACGCTTGACTTAACAGTTGTCTACCTCAAGCCAATTTTACTGTATATGGGGCAAAGGTTCCAGAAGTTCTGACAGGTTTAGACAATATTAATTCGATTGTTAGATTTCAGTGTGTGTGTTATGTATATTTCTAATAAAATATACGTCTCCAAAATTCCCCCAAAATAACTCATTTTTGGTCGAATAAATCGATAGTTCACCACTAGTTCATTATGTATTGAACACGTCGGTTGCTTCAATGAGTAGTCATGGCCGAGCGGTTAAGGCGTTAGACTATAAAACATATTGGATTCTCCCCGCGTCGGTTCGAATCCTGCTGACAAGCGTTTGTTACAAAAAGCGATTTAGTCTGTGTTTTGGAATATGGCGTTTATTTTTACTCCGCACATTTACATTCATGGATGTAATCGTCTACCGCCAGAATATCTTACTGCATTTTGTCCAAGATGTTTCACATTTTAATGTCGGGAACCTTATAACCTTTGACAAGATAACATTTTACAAATGTGTTATTTTTTCTTTGGGAGAAATTTGCTATAAAACACGATGATAATATGTGGTAATTGTGCCGATTTATCGAAAGAAAGGAAATACTGTTGTTATATAAGAAATACATTGTTATACCCCTTATCCTTTTTATTACCCGGAGTCCAGGGGTTTTCTAAACCACCGTTTTTATTTTAGCCCATGAGAGAAGACCATGACGAAATGAGAAGGGTTTGAAATAAGCCGCTCCTAAACTAATTATTATGCACAGCCAACCGGGGTGCGTGTCTTCCGCAATAAATCGTGCATATTTACTTTCACAGTGAACGCTTTTTGTGTGTGCTAACGACTGACTGAAACTGATGAACTTAGACGATTTACCACAACGCAGG
Organism: Ophiura sarsii; assembly: GCA_035610835.1. Lineage (NCBI taxonomy): Eukaryota > Metazoa > Echinodermata > Ophiuroidea > Amphilepidida > Ophiuridae > Ophiura > Ophiura sarsii. The sequence goes on along the minus strand of CM069441.1, from coordinate 125,376,284 downwards.
AGGCCACAATTATTTTGTATTTGCTATCTTGTAATTTTTAGTAAAAGTAAAACCTTTCCAAAACATTCCTGAAACTCATCATGGACATACTATATACTTTGTAGCGTTGAGAGCGAAATACCAACATCAAGTAGTTTAATTAAAGGCTGAAATGCAGGAATGGCTGACTAAACATACCATTTCTTACTCAAATTCACTGAAGATACAAATCACGGAACTTCAGAACTGACGACTTGCAAAAGATAATGGACATGAAATAATCAGACTACCACAATATCACTGCGATTTAAATCTGGATGAAACTATTTGGGCTAACATATCAAGGGATACGTCGCCAGATACAGCAAACATATTTCACAAACAGACTGGCAAAATGGTATAAGTACGTTCCGGATATAGAGAACTCGTATTGGATAAATTATCACATATCAATATCATATACAAATTGAGTAGGTACTCATCAGCAGTAGGTATGTAAAATAAATATAATGTCATGGTACAACCTGGATTTTAATGACAATGTTAACATAATTATTTTCTATTATGGCTATTTTTCATTCAAACTGATTCCAAAGATTCCATCGATATTTTCGTCAGAAAATAGCCTCCTCTACCCGGCTGGGTTGGAAGATCGGTTTCAGATGGATCGACTATAGTAATTACTTTTGCTTAAAATTTCTAGATTTTGCTTATAAGTAATTGCTTATTTTTATGAATACGGACTAATAGAATTCAGTGTGTCCGATGCCGGGAAGGTAGTGTCCGATATGGCTAGTCAAGTCAGATTTATTTAAGGATCCTTAAATTGAAATCCCTTCCATCTCCTTATATCGGTTTACATGCAAGCCTTTCCATCCAGCAAACCGTAATGCCATTCTAAACATGTCGAATTGCTTCTCAGCTTTCCTGAATTCCATGACTATCGTCTCCACTTCAAAACGCGCCGTTTGAGCTAAGTCTTCTATGTTGAATGTGCGTCTTATATCATCATTATTGTGGTCCGTCCCAACACTTCAAGTCAGATTTATTTAAAGGTCCTTAAACGGAAATCCTTTCCATCTCTCTATATCGGTTTACACGCAAGCTTTTCCACCCAGCAAACCGTAATGCCATTCTATACAAGTCGAATTGCTTCTCAGCTTCCCTAAATTGCATGACTATCGTTTCAACTTCGAAACGCGCGGTTTGAGCTAAGTCTTCTATGTTGAATGTGCGTCTGATATCATCATTATTGTGGTCCGTCCCAACACTTACAGTGTATTCCATTTGGCTTAGAGGTTCCTCGTGTTTGTGTGTATTGGTCAGAATATTTAAAGCAACTAACCAATCGTAACAACCGTCTGGGTTTGCAGCAGGTTGAATCTGTTAACAACAATAAATCGAGACAAAGGGTTTGAACAAAAATGATTAATAGAGGCCTTTATTTCAATTTATCGGATCTTGCCATGTCTGTTCTAAACTGATAACAGTATTGCTTATTATAGCCAAGGAGTTATTATAGTTAACATTAATATAATAACTCCTTGTTATAGCGAAACCTGAAAAAGCACTTTTGCACGGGGTTTTATCTTAAATCATTTAAAATAGATTTGTCGCGATTCTAGCAACTTAGCCTTTTTAAACACCAAATTTTGTTATTTAGAGTGAATGATCAATGGCATGGTATCACCATTGATTACAATAATAAAGTAAAATATCTCCAACCATCTAATGTTATAACATGACAATAATCAATATGCATTGTAACGTATGATGTTTCTGATATGGATGCAAATCAATGGATTCATTGTACCAATATATCATGTATAGACTGTGTTCTTTCCTATAAAGATCAATGTACAATACGTTCTATTTGCATGTTTTACAACGAAAGTGTTTTGATTTCAAAATATTTTCATTTTGATCCAAGATATAACACATTCACATCTAGCGCCTTTACAAAACATATTTATCAAATAATTTAATCACTTACGCTTGTTAGGTATTCAAATAAGTCAGAAAATTGGAGAGAGAACCCCGGCATCGACCTCTTCTTTGAACCTGCTTTTTCCAGCATGCCTCTGAGCTCCTTTTGAACTGCTTCCTTCAATGTCGTCACTATTTTAGTTACTCCACCCCTCTTCAGCTTTTTTTCTTTGATATCGAGAGCTGCCTTGACAATACGAAATTCCACTGAATCTGCTGTGGCACTGTCTTGACTTTTAGCATGTTTAGGTGCATACCAGCTGCAGAATCGCCTTTGGAATGACGCGACTGCGTGAGCGAGAGCAAATCTAGCGCAAACTATTACTTTGGAGCAATGTTTGATGAGGTCAGCTTCACCTGAATTTGCTTCTCTAGATTCCAGCAACCTCAAATACACCTCTCGTAATTCATCGAGCTCATCGTTTCTTGGTTTCACAATATTGTGGATGCTGCTTAGAATTGTCTTCTTTCGGTCTATCTCTGAATTGTTCATATCTGCTGTGTCTATGAGAGTGTGTAAGAACAGTGCGCCTAAGGATTTAAATTGCCGATACATCACCTTATCTCGTGAAAGACAATTCTGAATTTGAACGCAATATCGTAAAACATCTGGATCTGATGATGGACACGTTTTGCTCTCAAACCATTTAGATAGACGCTCACATGCATCTAGACTGCCTTCCTGAACAGCTTCTGATAATAAGCGTAGACGATCACTTTCACCAGATTGCTCGCATTGAGCAAGTTCCAAGTCAGCAAGTTTTTCTGAAGCGCTATTCCTGTTGTAAAAATGCAACTTCTGTATGAGTGAATCTGCCTTACTCAAATTCTCTTGCCGACCTTCCTTTAGATGACATATAATCAGTCCATCTATAATGTCATATACGAAACCAGGTGCGGGGTTGTCATTTGCGTTGTTCTCAATTTCATCGTAAGCTTGCTCATACAGCTGTAAATGCGTCTTACGTGTCGGATTGTTCTTGGACAGTGCGCTTTGTTGCCAATCTTTAAGGGCAACGTCCGAAAACAGTAACCTTAACCATCCGAGTCGATATAGCGCTTCTGCTCGAACCTTGCATGTTTTAGATAAACATCTGTTGGCGTTTATTCTGTCATAAAAGCTCATGGCCCAAAAGACCCGAGAACGAATTGAGTTTTTTTCGTGGATATCCGATTGCAACACATGTAGTTCTATTCCTTTAGACAGGTAATTCATCATTAAATCAACGTTTCCCGTTTCCATTCTCCGTCTATTAAGATACAGTCCATAACGCAAATATACAAGAGCTCTTTCAACAATATCGTAATCTTTCGAAGCATCTATTAGTTTATTATAATCATCCAAAGCTTCTTCATACTTGCCAAGCTGCTCGTAAGCATACGCGCGATCCAACCTAAATATGACTCCAGAATCACACCTGTCTATTGCTTCATTAAGATGACCTAGAGCTTGACGTAACAACGAATACTTGTCTCTTACTTTCTCTCCCGTCAGAAGGGACTCTCTTATATGTCTTTTTAAGCTATCATACCTTCTGTATTTGGCGAGGTAGACCATGGCTTTCTGGTGGAACAACATTTCGTGAGGGTCCTCATCAATGGAGCACTCAGTTTCCTCGAGAATATCCAGTGCCCGTTTAAAGTCACAGATCTGTCTAAAGAATCTTGCTACGCGCGTGAATACCTTTGTGTGACCGTACTCGTCTTTTCTCGCTAACGCCAACGCTTTATTAAACATAGTTTTCAGTTTATATACGTCGGGCTCTTGGTGTTTATAGTGTTTGCTCTGTGCGAGAAAAACCATGGCAAGAACATGGTTAGGGTCTTTTTGTAGTATTTTATTGTAAATAGTCTCTTCTGTTTTCAATGCTTCTTCACCACCCTCGATGCGAGCCTTTTTACCACAAACAAGAGCGTAGCCAAATAACCAATCTGTATTATCTGGGTAAACCAACAAAGCTTCGGCATAATACCTCAAAGATTCTGCTGATCGTTTGGCGCCGAGAAGTGAAAGTGCAAATGCCCGGGTTGCATTGATGAACGCGTTACATTCTGGTGTCTTGACGATAGCTGAAATGCGTCGAGCGTATTCAACCTTACGACTCTCAACTTGACGATTACTTTCGATTTGCCAGTGGAGTGTATCGCAAACGATTGAGTATCCTTTACGCGCGTTGTCATTTTGACATTTGTTGATTTTGCTAAAGGCCGTCTCTAGACATTTTATCGCTTCTTTGGAATTCCTATTCTTTGGTCTTCTCCACTGAGCTACATAAAGAAAAGCTTTAAACAGTAAAGCCTCTATTTCCATACATCTTGGATTATCGCGTAAGTGTTTATCAAGTTTACCTATAATTTCATCACAGTCCCGTAAAGTTACATCATCAAATTGAGCTGTCCATTTAAAATGCGAATCTTCAAATGTCTGCGCCATTTGCAATAGATAAACAGACGAGTATTATTCGACCCAAATTTTGTCTCCTGTGTGAAAAGTGAAAAAAAATGATTATTAGAGTCTGGACAAATGTCCATCCAATAATAGTGAAGCACTACTTATGTCGATTCTTCTACTGACACATAAACTAACTCAATAACCATGATAACCCTTCAACAGGTTAATAACTTAACTTGATCAGGAATATCATACTTTATTTGTGCTGAAGTTGGTTAGGAATAATAAGGGGTCGAAGGTCACCCGAGTTAATGCTAAAACAGGGTAAAATTTAAGACATGCGCCGAATTCTTGCCAAATGATTTGTTTCATTTTATGTGGTATAAGGGAAGTGGCAACCCTTTTTTATGAAATGTATTAAAGACTGTAACATTTAAACTAATAATGTTGTTCATAAAAGTATACAATTTTGTTAATGAAATGAGTCGGAGAATCCATTTTTGGTATCAAATTTCACAAAAATAAGTGATTTTTGCCCAAAATTCACTTTTTTAGCGTTAACCTAACAAAATCAGTTTTTGGTTAAAAATTCAAAAATCTACCCAAAATCATCTAAAGTCAATTATCTAAGATCGGATTTTTGGGGGTGGGGGTTAAAAAGTTTTAGTTTTGAAAATATTTACCAAAAAGTGCCAAAAAAATTCAAAACTACAAATTTGTAAGCCAAACAAACAAAAACGACTCCAGATAATTGTAACCAAAAACTGATTTTGTTAGGTTGTCTGAAAAGTGTTGACGCCAAAAAGTGATTTTTGGGCAAAAAAGGAAAATAACTATTCTTATTGAAATTTGATACCAAAAATGGATTCTCTGACTCATTTCATTTATCAAAATGTATACTTTTATGTACATCACATTTATAGTTTAAAAGTTACAATGCTTGATAAATTTGGCGCTAAAAAGGGTTGACACTTCACAAAATCAAAAGTTATAACAACATGATGAAAGGTCTTGAAGAGGTCAACAGAGGTCAAAATCAGACCTTGTAGCCAATATTTGACCTTTGGTGACCTCTGGATGACCTCTGGATGTCCTCTGGATGACCTCTACTTGACCTTCTCCCCAGGTACAAAATCCATAACCATGAATTTCAGATGCAAAATGAAAATACCTTTCCAACGATATGTTGATTACCTCCGGTAGGGGTAACTTCTTTATTAAGGCCCTTAGTCATTTGGCCGCAGTACTAATAGACTTGACGTGCGTTATTATTCAAGCAAACATGATTATGTAGGCCTATATACAGTTCTCAAAAAATAACTTACCAGGGGATAGATAATAATGTCCAGAGAATACCTCATGATTTTATGAAAATTCCGATATTTCGGCCATAGGCCTTTATCAAGGTAGAAATAAGCGATAAGCTAAATAAACAGAAGAACGCGGTTGCAATTTTGGGCGAGAATGCGTGCGAAAACTAAAACGCGGCAAATGCGAATAAGAACGCGGGCGTGTATAAGGAAAGCGAAAACGCGGCAAATGCGGGCCGGGCAACGCGGCTTACCAAGTCACATCAGAAAGCTGCAGAAGAGTGTGGAGGGGGGGGCTAGATATTCTCACAACTCAAAAACTATAGCTAATACGTAAATATCAAAATGTTTAGGCCTAAGTGGGGAAAAATGTCTTCTCTTTAATTTGAGATATTGGGAGAGTAACAGGTATGCGAATAGAACGAATTGATCAATGGAAACATCCCCGATCCCTATCTGCCTATTGGATTTTGTTTTAGATTTTTGACACATATCTTTGTTAATATTTCAAAAACATATTTAAAATGGGTTACTTTGGGGCTATAGTTTTGGAGTTATATTACCTGGTAAGTAACTTTTTGAGCACTGTATGTCACGTCAGATACTTGTGTGTCCAGTTGTTGTAAACATAGTAATTGTAAATGGGAGATTGCACTTGCAACGGGTACATGTACAAATATATCACATTTTACTGATCATGTTGATGTTCATATGTGTTTACCTAATCAAATTTTATACTCATAATTGCGTGTTTAAATTATATATAATAAATGATAGATTTGATAGTAAGATGACTAAATTGAAGAAAAAGGGGGCATATTTCTTATGAAACATAATTGCTGCCTATGTGTTTTCGACATGTTCGATGTGACTAATATATTAGCCAAAGTAAAATGTGTCATGGTCGATATATAATAAATTAATGGGTGTCTCGAAAACGGGGATTGAAAAACGGGGATGGAAAAACAAGGGATTCGTTTGTCAAATCCCCCGTTTTTCGATCCCCGTTTTTCGATCCCCGTTTTCGAGACACCCTAAATTAATATATGCAATTTGTAAACTCCGACATTCTGGTAAATTATTAATAAAGACCTGAATAAGATTACGTACCTGAAATCACCGATTCTCCGTCGATGTGTGAGTGACGCATACATAAAATGATACAGATCATAATATGCATATGGTATAAAATCATGAATAATGTTTCCTTTCGTTATCTCTCGATGCTCTATATAGCCTCGGTTTTCAATAATCAATCGCGTATTTTGCTTAGCTATGTTCCTTGTACAACATTTGTGCCCGAACTCTTCTGGGTACTTGAAGGAAATGAACATGAAAATGTGCCGCCAGAATATAGAGATCTAAATACAGCGTCAGACTGACTAATTGCATGATTTCCCTTTATAGTCGTCAACAAATATTGCGAAATTGCGAAAGACAATGCTTTGGTTTCGATACGTGTCATTATCAAACGCAATAACAATGTCTGTGACCTTTTGGCCGATGCTAAGAATATAAATATTGCATTGGCGGGGAATCCCTTCCTTTGGCGGGGAATCCCTTTCCGTGCAGCAGCCGCAATCATGCAATCACGATCGCATACATAATTTGGAAAGCAAATACAATTTAATTTGATAATCATACTAAAGACTTGATAATACAGAGAGTAAGTCAGCCGTTATAAATACACCTGTTTTATATTTTAAATATGTTAATCAAAATCACTACATGGTGTGTTAAGAAAAAACGGGTAGGCGTCGTAAAATCTTCAGGCAGGCGTTTAGAAATTTAAACACGTTTAAGGGGGCTGTGCACCTTCGTATAGCTTCCGTAGAACTGCCGTAACTTCTTCATTATTCATTTAATCTAGATAAAAGTATACATTTGTTTGCAGGAAAGGGTTCAATGAATCCAACTATGATCATGAAATTGAACATTTTGGAGAAAATATTTAAAAAAAACACGTTTTTTGACCCATTTTAGGTTTGGAAAAGATAACTCAAAATATATTTTGTCAAATTTTGTCATACTAGTTTTATTATATTCCTCATACAATTCCCTAGGAATCGTTTTGGGTTTTTTTGAAAATATTTATTATTTTTTGAATTAGAGACCAAAAAGTGCTAAAGAACGTGATTGTTTACCTCCAAAATCGTGAAAATCACCATTTTTGGTAAAAAATCACTTTTTTGGCACTTTTTGGTCTCTAATTCAAAAAATAATAAATATTTTCAACAACAAAAAAAGCTGTTATCTTTGCAGATCCTAAAATGGGGCAAAAAACGTGTTTTTTATAATTTTTTCCAAAATGGTCAATTTCATGATCATGGATGGATTCATTGAACCCTTTCCTGCAAAAAAATGTATACTTTCATATAGATTTAATGAATAATGAAGAAGTTACGGCAGTTTTACGGAGGCTGTACCTAAAGGTGCACAGCCCCCTTAAACTGACAACGGCTTTTGGTTACTTTCTGTGAGCCTTATAGTGTGCATAACGATGGCAAATCAAACAATACAAGGGCTTATGTACGATACTATTACTATTAGTACATTTTCTCATGTTCGTTAATTGAAATCCTGATGAATTATTAAATGGTTGTTCCTTTTTTCATTTTACTTATTAAATATTATACAGGGTGTCCCAGAAAATCTGTAGCTTATGATAGCAATGTTTGTCGATATATGCTTGAGGGAACAGCATGACCACAACTTTGTCCGCTATGCCTTATTGCCCTTTAAAATGCTTTGGCGCAAGTTTTAAAAGCACGGGTCCTGAATAAACAACAGGATTCGCGCGCAAACCGCCGGGCAAATAACGATGGCAACTGCCAACCAAATGCCCGGTCTGACGTGACATGTCACCCATCTATTTGAAGGAGCATGGATTGTAGGCTTATATATTCTGGGAACCTTAGAATCGCCACATTTTATTCAAGAAATAATATTATTCAAGAAATAATATTCAAGAGTGTGTAATCGGTTTTCAAATTACACATGAGTACAGATAAGTACATTTATATAAAAACAAATTATGGAAATTAGGGGATGACGTTATTAAAGAGGCTGTTAGTTATAAATACTTGGGTATTCATATCACTAGAAATCTGTCAGATCATACTCACGTCAATGAGGTCATTTGTAAAGGTAATAAATTGATTGGCTATATTAAATCCATTATCAATAATCATGAGGACTTCAACAGGGTGTATTATGGAGATTTGTTGTGGAGGTCACTGGCACTACCATCTATAAATTATGCATGCGCGATTACTACTTATAGCGCTAGTGACTACAAAAAACTTGAATCTCTTCAATTTCAAATGGCAAGATCAATTCTAAAGGCCCCACGTAATACACCGTCAATGTCACTCTTGGGCGATTTAGGTTGGGATACCCTTGAGTCTACCCATAATAGGCTTAAAGCTAAATTTTACTCACGCCTACACAATATGGGCCCTCACAGATGGCCCAAATTATTACTTAAAGCAATGTTTATTATTCATGATTATGATATACAATTAAGATGGAAATGGCTTGATTCTATTAAACATATTTTATGTGATCATGGCATGGATTTCAACTTCTCAAGCATGCAACCTAATAACCCCCGATGGGTCCAAGTGTTTAAGAGAATGAGTGCTCAACAAAATTACTCTAGATGGTATCAAAATATATGTAGTAAATCGTCTTTAAGTTTTTATGTTCAGTTTAAAACACATCCATATTTGGAAAGTTATTTGAAAGACAAGCTTGATTTTTATGGGGCTAGTTTGAAGTTTAAAGCTCGTTCCAACACACTTCCCCTTAATGGTAGGTTAAGCTCTTGGGATGTAGATAATGATGGTATATGTTTACTCTGTAATAGAGATTGCGAAGATATCAAACATTTTATGCTTTTATGTAAGTCATTACGTGCAATCCGTGACAATGAGCTTCACAATTTACAAATGAATCTTCGTCAAGCAGATCTCTCTTATGTATGGAATTTTTTTAATCTAAGTGATGATAATACAAAACTATGTCTAATCTTAGGTAGTAATTGTTTGTCTGTCACCCCGTTGGTAAATAACTATTCATACAATGCATTAATCGATAAACATTTTGATGTCTTTTGTAAGTCATACTTAAAACGTGCATGGTCATGTAGGACGGTGTTATCATAATACTATTTGTGGCGAGTCTGTCTGTCTGTCCGTCCAATGCCTTCGGGTGCAGATCCCTGCCCATGTAATCGCTATGCACAGGGATCTTCGCCCCACGTAGACAACAAACTGTTGCTACGCGCTCGCGTATAAACAAAACAAAACATGGCGCACGCGATTGTCGGCGCACGCGTAATGGCGCAGACCGTTAGGTGCGTACGCGTTCGTGGCGCAAACTGGGTATTTTCATGGGTAAACAGTGTAAAAGGAAGCCGTCCGGTGGCTTACATGGATAGGAAAAGGACTCCAATTAACTTTAACTCCCGGGCGTGTTTTTGTATGAGTCACACTATATGCATATGATCAGGAGGTAAAAAAGGATCAGATGGCGGGTTAGGGTTAATAAAGGAACTGGGAGCGTAAACCGTAGAAACCGTAGGCCTTCATCCAGGAACACGTTGTATTAAACATGTTATTGTTAAAGTGATTGTGAATTGCTGTGGTATGATGTCAATGCCTCAACATCGCGGACCCATCTACATATATATGTATATATGCGCGCAGGCCACAACGGGCCCTCATCATGCCTATCATGGGATGTCTTTTATATAAATGGGAATGTTATAGGGACATGTATAAATATAAAGGGACGGTGTGAGCAAATATTTAACTCAAAATAGCTTTAACTCTCGGGCGTGTTTTTCCCGGTTTTTCCCGAGTTAAACTATGCATGCATGATCAGGATGAAAAGAGTCAAATCTCTCTGAATCTGAATCTGAATGGTAATCTCAACGCCTCCTTCAGAAGCCAAACGAGATGATGGTGTGCGCATAATGTTGTTCTTTTAGTCTTGCGTTGGTGCTTCGGTTGCGTCTGATGAAATCAGCAACGTTTGTTGAAAGTTTCGGGATTGTTGATGTTGACTAAGTTTTCAGGGGTGGGGATGGGGGGGGGGGGGGGGCTTCCGCTTCAGTCTGCATGCGCCATGAATCAAACCCAGACCTTGAGCGTACAAGTATGTACAGTGTTGTTAAAGTTTAACACTACATGTATAGAGATTCGGATAGGCCCTAGGCCAATCATGGGATGTCTGTTATATAACTGGGAATGTTACATGGATATCGGTGTGCGAAAACATGTGTGATTTAAATGCATATGATGTTTAGGCATGCCTACGGAGGAATAATCAATGTCGACACACAGTTCTCGATACTGGGCACAGACAGATCATGACGATCGACCCCTCCTCTCGCTGACTCTAAAACTAAAAGACCTCAGAACTTAGACCCCAATATAAAACCCTAACCCTAGGCCTAATAACACATGTACTGAATACGTGGATGCACATGGGGTAGCTTACCTGGATTTAAGGGCACATGAGGTTCCTGTATTATGGGGATTTGGAATATTAATGGCACCTGTGATAACTGAATTTTAAGAGTATACACATCCCATAAACCCCCAACCCGAGAACCGCCTAACCCACGAACCGCGAAATCTAGTTAAGTAATAATGATCATTAATCAATATATCAAGCTCCACATGTCAGGACTCGATGAGCCCATCTCAATGTATATAATTCTCATGATTTCATGAGTGTATGATTTATCTCTCTTGTTTGTATAAGTGTTTTTCCTATCTTTTGATGTATCTTACTTTATATTTGTTGGATGCACCACCATCTGTTGGTGGGTGCCGCTGTTTTGAAAGCGTTTTCCGAATAAATAAATAAAATAAATAAAATATGTTGAAAACAAGTTGAGCGGATTTGAAGGTAAATGACGCGTCGGTGCTGCTGTGTAGCAAGATCCACCACTCAAACATGCAACTAGTAATAATTGATGGTGGTGTAATTTCATTTTTACAACTTATTTTAATCATGTTCGTACGGAACGTTTTAAGTGCCATCATATGGCAACATAATTATATTGCCAAGTCGACATTATTATCATTAACATTAACTTGCCAAATCTCATTGTGACAAGTCGACTCTCTAAAACTCTCTACATTCAAGAAGCCGACTTGGCAAATTGATAAATCTCACAATGTCGACATCATACATCATATTTTCCGGAAGTCGACTTGGCAAGTTAATAAATCGCCCCATATCGGCCTCATACATTTAGAAAGTCGTCTTGCCAATTTGATTTATCTTACCATGTCGACATCATATTTTTCGGAAGTCAACTTGGTAAGTTAATATATCTTACCATGTCAACATTCTACTTTTAGGAAGTCGACTTGGCAAAATGACATATCTCACCATGTCGACACCTACTTTTAAGATGTCAACTTGGTAAGTTAATGTATGTAACCATGTCGACATAATACTTTTAGGAAGTGGACTTGGCATAATATTTTAACTCATCATGTCGACATAATGCTGATAATAAGTTGATATGGCAAGTAGGATGGCACTTTTAAGCTTTAGATGTCGTCACGGTGTGAGATGATTATCTTGCCAAGTTGACTTTTCTAAACATAGATGTCGTCATGGCGAGATAGCTTATCGTGCCAAGTTGACTTCACATTAGATGTCATCATGGCGAGATATATTATCTTGCCAAGTTGACTTCACAAAACGTAGATGTCGTCATGGTGAGATAGATAATCTTGCCAAGTTGACTTTACAAAAAGTAGATGTCGTCATGGCGAGATAGCTTATCGTGCCAAGTTGACTTCACAAAAGTAGAAAAGCTGTGAACTTCACTTTTACGAAAACTTGTCAAGAGATAAATGTTTTTTACAGATCACTGAATATTACTTAAGACATAAGTGTAATAAACAAGATTTAGTCCATGATACTCTTCAAGATTTATCACACATAAAATATATCACACATACGCATAATCTTTTGCTTGATTCCAGTGTTTTTATTCAGGAGATATTTGCGCTATTATTTATTACAATTTGTTACAAAATAATATATTAAAACACTTAATATTAAAATGATTGTTATCATTTTGATTGTTTTTGCTTAAAGTATATGTAAGATTAAGTGTTCGTACCGGGTCTCGCCTTCCCTACACTGTAAAAAGAAGCGTTTATATTTCTGATAACACCTAATAAACACTTCAACACGTTTATTTTTATGTCTTACGTGTAAAGGTATAGGAGGCATTGCATACGATAAACGTTTGCATAAACACTACAACACATTTATAGAGGTAATTTTGTAATATTTATTAACACACCAACATGTTTATATCAGCAATAAGAAACATGTTGGAGTGTTAATAATTATACAACAAATACCTCTATAAACGTGTTGTAGTGTTTATGCAAACGTTTATCGTATGCAATGCCTCCTATACCTTTACACGTAAAACATAAAAATAAACGTGTTGAAGTGTTTATTAAGTGTTATCATAAATATAAACGCTTCTTTTTACAGTGTAGCAGCTTCATGCTCACCAGACCTGACCAAGGCACAATCATAAATGATAACAGGCTACTACTCACCCGTTATCTAGTACATAATATTTTATGCCTTGCTTGGCGGTAACATATTATCGTAATTTGTATTAATTATTGGCATAAAGTTGTCTGCAGGTCTGTGCATAGTTAAAGAAACTGTTTTGTAAAAAGCAAGTATACAGGCAATATTACTAGGGTTGAAATATGGTGCCCCCTCCCTAACAAAATCGTTATAAATCCCGAGTTACCCTGGCTGGTAGATCAAAGAAGATTTCTTATGCAGTCCAGCCTGCTTCACTTTCATCATATGACCATTGGTTACTGTCACCAGTTGGTGCGAAGCATGATGGACTACACAAGAAATCTTCTTTGTTGGTACAGATTATTGTTCTGCATACCGACACTAAATACTGTCTAAGATTTATCAACCGTTTTCCATTATCACTGTCTAGCCCATGTACGCCATGGCAACCTCTGTGACAGTAAGATGTATCTTAAACACAGTACCCTAAATATAAGTTCCATTGTAATAAATCTTTCTTCATTATGAAGTTCCTTGTGGAAATAGTTGCGGGTCAAATATTCAAAAAGTTCCCACTTTTTGACAGTTTATTATAAAACTGATATTTGTGCTTCTATCATTTTCTTTCGCATATTATTTTTTTCCTATGGGATGGTTAAATAAAAAGTGAATTGAATATGAGATACGTCTTTTTACCATAGCAGGGCAGATAGTGAAGATTTTAAAGTTAATAACTTATTACTGTTAACTACAGTGCAACTTACCATAAATGCCCGTTTCACCAAATTCGCTTAAATGACAATAACAACAACACTTGTTCTAGTCCAATAAGGTCAAGTTTGGTGACACATGATATAGAAGCCTTACCTGCTTACCGTAATTATTTTAAAGAAAACGTTTGTAAAATAACATCATTTGCGTATTATTTGCATATTTAATTGGCATCAAGTCCAAAACAATTTTGATTTATATCTAGAAATGTGTGTACCTCGGTTGTAATCTATAAATCAGATATATGTGCATATCCCTAATTCTGATATTTTTTGTATGAGTAAAATAAAGCCTTTTATTTTTATTTTTATATTTATTTGATTATTTGCATAACTAAGAACCGAAATTTGATAATTAATTTGACGATAACCGTAGCGTTAATATTGTAACCTATCAAATTAGAGCTTAAGATATACACAACAAAATGGTATAATTATATGAGCACTTTTTTTTTTTTTTAAATCGGTTTTTAATTATGTGTATCTAAGTAGTGTGTATTGGCCTTCATTCTGTACACACCCTTAGCTTTAGTATGCCAACAAATGATTCACCAGTCAGGGAACATGCATTTGAATTTACCGCGTTAGGAGTAGGCCTACATTATGTCAAATCTGTGCAATGAAACATGGTTAAACACAGGAGGCCTATTATAATGGTGTGGATTTCCATACCAGTCCCCTATAATGCATGATAATGTGCTTGTATACTCCTATAACGCAGTAAATTCAAATGCATGTTCCCTGACTGGTGAATCATTTCGTCGCTGTTCTGACATACCGGCACATCACAACAGAATTAAGTAAAGTGATGTGCCGGTATGTCAGAACAGCGACGATTTGTTTGCATATAAAGTTAAGAGTGTGTACAGAATGTAGGCCTACACTCACTACTTAAATACACATAATCAAAAACTGAAAACAAAATCATAAAAAGTGCTCATACCATTTTGTTGCGTAGGTATATTTGAAATAAAGGGCGATGGTAAGTTACGCTGTAGTAAAACTAAGGATATCCCATTATTCTATATCCTTTGGTATAATTAAATGTCACAGAAAGTAGATGCAATTATATACATGCACATGCGATGCAAATGTGGATGCACCTCTTGTAGAATTCAAAATCCTTATCAAACTCACTCGAATTCCAAGATGATTTAGATATAGGTTAGCCTGATGAGTCATGACATCTCTACTATTTGATCTGAAGATACAAACATGGAATCCGGGTTTAACATCTCGCACGGTATTAGATTATTAGCGCGCATGTGCGGAAACATTGATACTTGGTACCGGTTTGTTTTTCGCCTTCTTCAGTCTACTTAAAATGGAACCACCTTCACCCCCATCACCGCCCCCCGGCACATCGTTCATGGATTTTTTCCGTAATCGTTTCCACATCGAGCCACCTTCTGCAGGTGAGGTTGCCGGTTCTGGCAACCCCTCCAAACCGGATTCTGGACTGCCTTCCGAGTTTGGTGTGTTTCCCCTTGATTTAGACTTAATTGACAGAAAGTTAATTCCTTGAGAATTCTGGTTCGGAAGTACCTTTGCTAGAGTTGCAAACTTCAGAAACCTGTCTCGAATCGGCGGAAGACCACGAGGGGGATTGACAATTTTCACGGGCTGGGGTGGAGCCGCAGTTGTTCTGTAACCTGAGGTTTGCTGTTCAGAGCAGATACCTAGGTATTTATTGATGACGTTTAAATTAGACGGGAAAGCATACCCATTATGACTTTGTCCATCCACGTTAGCCGTGGCTACTGCTTCAATGTGTATACTATGCAAGCTATTCTTTCTTGATAGTGTTATCAAAGACATGGCGGAATCTACGGACTTGTTATTAAGCAATCGTCTTTTCTTATGTCTTTTTTGTTTTTGAGGTTCTTCCGTCTCTGAGATGCTTTGCAATCCTTTAGATTGATTGTTTCTTTCGGCTATGTGTGTAATGTCTCTGTAACTGATCATGGGTAATGATTCAGAACGCTCGGCCGCCTTCTGATTCATCGCGTCAACTCTCGCACAACCTGACAATTTCGGAAAGATGAGCTGACGCACTCTTGACAGTTCCTTTGACTGGTCTTCAATTGTCTTTTGTTTTCTCGCAGATTCCTCTGCCCAACCTTTGGCGTCCATGTGCATCTCTCTATCGCAGATTCTTGGATTGGCTCGGCCTTCTACCTCTAAGATCTCAGCTATCTCAACGTGATCCAGCATGCTTGCTTGTAAGAGAGGAGTCCGTCCGCTTATATCTGCTGCATCAACACTAATACCCCGATCTTTCATGAGTTTCACCAACAATGTCACAATATCTACATTGCCGTTTGTCACAGCATAAAACAGCGCCGTTCTGCCGTCTTTATCCGTACTGGCAAGATTCACTGCAGCCACTGAAGCTTTCTTCAGAATAAGCTCAACAATATCATTGCAACCTCTCATACAAGCATATTGAAATACACTTGTGTCATTGTCATCAAGATCAAGAATGTCTGCTTCGTGTGTCATCAGGAAGCGGAACATCCGGTAACGTTTGTCTTCTTGGGAAAGAAAGCAGGCTATCATTAACGCCGTCTGTCCATTTGAGTTCCTTGAATTTACATCCACTCCACTTCCAATCAGACATTCGATCTGCTTGTAGCGTAAAGACGCAACAGCATCCAACAAACGCTCCGTCATAGTCGTGAATTCGGTTTAAATAGATAATTAATCACGATATGTTTATAACAGTCTAGATGTATATAGGAAACCGTGACAGATTTGTGATCCGATTCCAAAGATGTTGTTTACAGTACCTCATGTACTGGGTCTTATCGCGTGATATGCTATCTCGTCAGCTTGTTTCTTTAATGTGGCTGGTTGGTTGAAATTAAAACACCTTCATATAATTATGCTGGAAACATTCTCACGGTTGTCGGTGTCCAAATTGTCTTTCAATTGTGTCCAAACGGGAGAAATAAGACCATTTAAAATGCCATAAACTCTCACCATCTTCGGATTACCGTGCGCCAACTAAGTAGCTTGTATAATTTCTAGTCACGATAACATCTTTCTGAAAGAGTTATTGAATTTTTGCGTTACTATGTACATCTGTGTACCTGATGGTACGGTGGCATGCTAAAATCAATTGACATCGATCAGACGGCGTTCAATATATCGACGTTGATATCCATATTTCTATAACTAAGATAGTAATTTCGTCAGATGTATTGTTCAAATGTTGAATCATTAATGCGCAAACATAATCAAACCTAAGGGACTAACTCCGTTATAACATATAATTATAATAGGCCTATCTTATTCTTAGCGTTGCTGAGTCAAGTAATAATCTATATGGACTTGTTCCGTTATATTGTAAGTCTACGTCTCGAGGTTTTTCTTCTTAAGAAATTGATCATAATTGACTGATTTATAAACCAAATGATGAATGACACCTGCTGATTTTGTTTTGTTTTGAAAGTCATATATGACACTAAGCAGCCTTTAAATAATCACTGACGTCTTCGGGAGTTGTTTAACAAGTTGTTCAATTTGTCCTTGCAAACATAATTCTAACGCTAGTAATAGTACATGTAATACCAGTACTATTTTCTTATTTGCTTTTCATCAATGGCATGGTAGGCCTTTCATTTCATTAGGTTTTGTAACCCCAAACCTATCTATGCAATACCATTAGGGACGCACCATTAGATTTTCAGGGGGGTGGGGTAGGAAGTTTTTGGGAAACCCCCCCCCCCCCCCCCCCCCCCCGATGAGTAAAAAAAACAAAAATTATACCCCCACCCAACTCAATATGAATGGATACATTAAAAAAAACATTCCCCCATGCAGCGGCCAAAAATAAATTCTCCCCCGAACCCAACTTCCTACCCCCCCCCCTCCCCTGAAAATCAAATGGTGCGTCCCTTGTCCTTTTTGGCATCAAAATTTACAAATTGACCACAAGCCTTTTCACACTGGTCCAACGACCGATCTTTGGACGATTAGTCGTCCTTTTTAGCCGCAATAACAGTCGCTATGACGATCGATCACCAAATATGGTCCATTTCTGTGTGAATCAGTGACAGATGATTGATCGAATTTCTTGCACGTTTTGAAACGGCTGAATGAGTCTCTACTTAGCGACGATCACTCGTCGGACCAGTGTGAAAATATGGCTATCTTTTTCTCGGCAGAGTATAATACTACTTCAGATAATGAAATAAATCTGTACTGGTACAAGTTCAGTACTCCCGTTGCAGAGATCAACTTATTTTCTAGCAAGGTCACATCATGGATATATTGCAATTGGTACTCTAAGTATAGTGTTAAATAAGGCCACCCAGAACCGTCAAATACCCTTGGTTTCATTTGCTGACAAATTTCACCCTCACTATACATGCTATATAAACACACAACCCTGTCAACCAATCATAACAGCTGATTATAACTATTTCCAATTATCCCTACGCAGCCTTTTGACAATTTTGTAGTCATATACCATATCATGCAATGAACAATTTACTCACATCTGGGGGTCAACGGGTCATGTGAGATTTTAGTTTCTAATTGAATCTTGGTGACAGTTTTATCATACTCCCATGGCCTGGTTGTCAACTACGACATGTAGCTATGGGTGATAGGGTGTATACCAAATGCAATACAATGTATCACTTTCATCAGTGCAGTTGGTTTTCTAGAAGTTCATAAATTCATGATGTTTGTATGTATTTATTCATATTAAGAATTAACTTAATACATTGAATAATAAACATATTAAAGGTATATGACATCAAGATATTTTGGTATCAGAAGAATTCCCATATTTTTCTCATTATGTCTGTAAAATATTAGGGGCCAGAAATGTTTCATTTGGAAATTATAGGCTAAAATGTGGTGAATTACTGCCAAAGGTGGTTAACCACAAACCAGTCTGTGTACTACTCAATGGGCACATGTCTTTTGACCTTGCGCTTCTAAAAATATAACCATTGGAGTTATGCAACTCAAACTTTGGAATGCAACAATTTTAAGGATGACCTTTCATGTAAAATAGAAAACATCAAGTTGAAAATCTTTAATAAATCAATCATTACGTTTATTAATAAATACAGTTGTTAATTAACTTTAACAAATAAATAAATAAATACATTTCTTTAATGAAATTAATTAATATTAATTCATAAATTAATAAATTCATCAATGAATAATCAATTATTGATCATTGATTATTGATACTTATTAATCATTAATGAATCATAATTAATTATCCATTACTTAATTAGTTGTTTTTGCCCCCGGTTGACTTTGATGGTCTTGGTCTATTCTTAAAGGCATATTATGTGATCTTTTCCAGAGGGCGCCCTCTATTCATGATTTTTTTTAGAAAGTAGATTTTCTTGCAGATTTACATTTCTGATCATAAATCGTACATACATTCCAAGTTACAGAGCGATACGATTCCTAATTACCTCAAAATCATGGTTTTAGAGTGAATTTAGACTAGAATTAAATAAGTTGTCGGATATCCGACAGTTTATTTTCACTCTAAAACCATGATTTTGAAGTAATTAAGAATCGTATCGCCCTGTAACTTGGAATGAATGTACGATTTATGATCAGAAATGTAAATCTGCAAGAAAATCTGCTTTCATTTTTTTTTCGATGTTGAGGACGTTCCATGAAAAGATCACATAATATACCTTTAATTAGATACAAAATATTTCTATTTGGGACCTTTAACTCAAATGTTCAGGGGGGTTTGTTCATGTAAACAATCATGTACAGTATAACTATGGCCATAGATCTTTTCTTCTCAAGGATCTATGCTATGACTGAAAGTGCATGTTTTGTTATGACACAATTTCTTTATGATACTCTTCCTTTATTTCTGCTTGCATTCAAACTTTAACCCCTCTAGCCGAGGATTGTGTTTTTAACACTCTTCTTGTTTGTTAACTTGTCACAATCTCGACAAATTTGGTACTAAGGGATACCTTGCAATATTGTGTACAACTTTCTAACTTGAAAGCTTCAATTACATATTTCTCGAAATATTCTCTGGAGAGGAGTGAACTATTTCATTTGATTTTGTAATTGTTCACAAAAACAAAGAGAAAAGACACAAGTAAAATAATCAGACGTGTGATTTTATTGGGTTATTATAAAACATTCCTATCTTTATTCGTCGGTTTTGGACCTATGTCATTGTACATGCTGTATGTGAGATATGAGGTAGAACATTGCGTAGTCATAAAACATATACGACGAATGTCAGAACAATCCGAGTATTAAATTTTAAATACTTTCATCAAGTATTAAAAAAATAGCCCAACGGTTACAAAACTCGACAACCAATCAAGACAATACATACATACAAAATTGTACATATTTAAAACATACAACAATAATTATATTGGTTAGTATTACAACATGGGTAATATTTTTTAAAGAAAATGTTAGATAGGCCTAGCTGACGATGTGAAAAGTGGACTACACCATACAATAACTTATCAAATTTCGCATTAACAAAAAAAACGCTCCCATGCAGTGGTGAGATATCTTGTATGATTCGTGGTGTTCACAAAACTGGTTGTGGACAAAATGAGGGGGCTAAAAAGGTCCTTAAAAAACGGGAAAGGGTGGGTATTTTTGACAAAGCAGCATTTTGAACGGGCGGGGTGGGGGATAAAAAAAAAGGTTCTTAAAGGGGGATCAAGAAAAAAAACCTATTTTGGGGGATACCAAAAATTATATCCATGGCTCAATTGTTCCCCCACCCCCAACACCAAAGTATTTATGAACACTCCCTAAGCACGTCTAAGCATAAGTCTTCAGTATATGCATGTACTATAAACAACACTATAATATCCATTATTATTTATATGGGGTTTCCAAACGGTACAAAAAAGGGTGTATTGAATATTGTGCACCAAGTTCCCGGATGTGCTTCCAATATTCAAAAGATACTGCCGTACAATATTTTGTGTGCGACGCAGAAGATCATGAACGCGTGAGTATGCGCAGAGAAGGTCAGTTCGGGCTAACTTATTTAGTTTTTATCAAAACAGTCTGTTATATAAATAGTAATAATAATATTGAATGTTTTATTTTCGGGTGATACAAGAATATATTGCACTCGCTATAAAAATGTGCAATATTTGTATAGCTCGTGCAATATATTCTTGTATCACCCTCAAAAAGCCATTCACTATTATGTGTGTGGAAGAGAGATGTGAAAAGGTCATTAACCTAACACCTCGCTTATACAAAGTGAGTCAATATTTTAAAAGTAAAGTACGAGTGTCCCTTTTCGTCAGAATCTACTGACAAATAGAAATGGCAATAGAGGTTATCCGTGTTTTGATTTGCTGCCATCTTGTCGGGAATAATAGGCTAAGACACACCTGTTTCATGATACAGGGTGAGTCAAAAAGACTGCAATAGTAGAAAGAAGCCATTTTGTTTTCAAAACCAAAATGAATTTTAAAACTTTTTAAACGTTGCAAGAATGATGTATTTAATCCTAACTTTGTGTGAACAACGTTTAAAAAAAATTAAAATTCATTTTGGTTTTGAAAACAAAATGGCTTCTTTCCACTACTATTGCAGTCTTTTTGACTCACCCTGTATGTAAGCCAATTTGGTAATATGGTTCATGCAATGAATATTAAATGTAGAATAGGTCGGTTGCGATTCCCCTTTGTAGTCCGTTGCCTATGGTTACATGTATAACCTCTATTGCATTGCAATTACCGAAATTGCTCGCTATGATCAAAATTATGGGAGTTAAATTTATCGGATATGCAAGCGTTTCTATGTACAGGAAGGTTAGTGTAATCTTCCCCACTCCGACATCTCGGCAGATAGATACTGACAGTTTTTATTGAACGCCGAAAACTCCAATGATATCATATCAATGTGAACAAATGAGTGTCAAATTATGAAATAAACATTTACCCCTATTATATTGTTCATTGAACAACAGTATATTTCAAATAAGCTTTCATCCCGACATACATACAACACAGGATTGCTTTGGATGAGTTCCCATCACTTATGAAATCCAAAGAGGACACTAACCTGAAAACTCCACCAAATAAGGTAACCGTACGACAATCAAACTGTGGACCAGCCATAGTATTACTATTAGTATAACAAGTTGCATATAAGATTGATAAAAAAGGTATTGCGTAGAATGTTTGCGGATCAATGGGATTAAACTCCTGAAATCTTAAATGATAAATGCAGATGATGACCATATTTTGATTTTTTTTCTTCTCTTTTCTCCATATTTCTTTCCTTTTTACAATGTAATACAACATATAAAGCAACCCTTGTTCATAATATGGAAACAGTATGGGTATCGCGGGGAGGTGTACTTACGTACATGTAGCCTAATGATGAAAAAGACAACATTTTTAGACGTTTTTAAAGCAAATTACGTGTTTTCTGAAAACGTATTCACTGTACTACATTTATGATGTTAATGACTTTGATCAATTGATTTATCGGCGGGTTCTGTGAAAATTCATAACATTCTTACTCCAGACCTCGGAAAATGAAACGTTATGAATTTCCACCCTTTAAACAACTGATACGCAGTCATGAACCTCTAATTCATAACATCATGAATATGTATACATGTCAAATGTGCCCCGATCAAACGCTCCAATTCATTAATGCAGTGCGCAGAGTATGACCGGTACAAGTGGTCAACATTATTCCTTACGCACAAGTGGTCAAAATTACTCCATCAATGACTACCGCGTAAGGGTTCCCTATCCCTAGCGTAATGCGTGTTTTGTTTTGTCAGAATGTGAATGTCCAAGTACCAATCACTTGCGTTCATCTAACTCTGTGCAGTGACATCAGAGCGTATTGTAATAACCGTACCTCATTATCGCCGTTTGATTGTTGGAGTAAGCACGCACCCACGCAAATAATACAATCGGGTGTTAATGCTGCTCGATTGCGTTCTGACGTCATTGCACAGAGGTAGATAAACAAAGTACAAATTAATAATATTTTGATGTGTTTGATTTTTTCTTCTTCTCATGTGTATTCTGATATCCTTGTCCGTAACTCATATATTCACAACTAAAATTGGGCATAATATAGTTTCAAAGGTATTAACTATAAACTTAAACATGGAATGTTGCTGAGCGTAACGAATCAGCCGTTTCAAATTTACATGTAGGCCTAAAAATGTCCTCGTATTCATAGAGAGAAATGGTTCATTATCAATGATCAATCGTCCTTTTTAGTGTAGGCTCAATAATAGTCGCTATGACGATCGATGAAAAGGCTTGTCACGCTCGCGCATCTGATAAATATGCTACTATTAAGCTTGGACGATTTAACCAGATCCAGAAATGGCAATCTTTGGAAGCGAAAGAGTATCAAAATGTAGGGAATATATCCTGACTTTTGTGCCAATTCAATACTCAAACATTTTAAACCCTAACATCGGGCCTAAAATGCCTTCTATAATATACTGGCAGTGGCGTAAGTTTGTTGTTGGCAATTGGCATTAGGGGTGGGTGGATAATTGTCCTGTGGCGGCATATCGGTATAGTATAAGCATCAACATAGACTGTTAAATTGTGCGTACGAAGTTACGTGATCAAGTGAATGGGTAGAACGCTTATTAACAACGAATAAAATTCAAAAAATGATACTGACACTGGAGTTGGTTATCCAACTCCAGCGGTCCAACGTTTGATAAATTTTATGGCCCGGTCATATCATATCAAAATCCATTGTTACATTGAAACCAACGGAAATTTAAAATCTATGGCCGTTCGTGTCCGCATCAATATTCTAAAGGTGAGAACGGGAGGCAAGGAGAACGAAATGTTTGAAAATGAGCGCAGAGCGCGCCAAATGTTTGGGAGAAATGCGCGCAAATCGTGCAAAAATGTTGGCATTTATTGTAAAAATTCTATTAGTATTACTGTGAGCATTTTATCATGCACAACATTAGGGGGGGACGATTACATATAGGCCATCCCCCATGGTCAAATATTGCCCCCCCCCCCCCCCCCCCCCCGGATTTGATGCCTATGTCTAATGGCAACAAGACTTCCCAATTTGCTAGTTAATTATATTAAATAAACTCGGGCAGAACGCAAATAAATATATTAGTTTGAACACATGGTTGGTTAATGTCCAAGCCCCCAGTACCCTTAGGCTATGCCACAACCCCAAGCCTTTTCACACTGGCCCGAGCCCGACGTTCAATCTTTGGACAAACTATTCATTGTCCTTTTGTATAGGCGCAATAACAGTCGCTATATATATACGATCGATCTCCAGAAA
This sequence comes from Ophiura sarsii, assembly GCA_035610835.1. Classification (NCBI taxonomy): domain Eukaryota; kingdom Metazoa; phylum Echinodermata; class Ophiuroidea; order Amphilepidida; family Ophiuridae; genus Ophiura; species Ophiura sarsii. Next base: position 125,351,970 of record CM069441.1, on the reverse strand, counting down.
TGGACACATTCTCTGATCACATTATCCAATTAGCGACACTCGATCGTCCTAAGATCGATCTTCAGGCCGAAGTGAAAAGGCTCCATTATTTTAAAGCCATCACAGGGGAACAGGCGTAGTGGTTATTACTGGCGTTGGTGGTACAGGTGTCACTGGCGCTGGCGTGGTCGGTGGCAATTGTTTCAATAAATTAGACATGTCATTAACACCGGCCACTTTGCCGTTCTGATTTGACCCGTCATAAGGCGTCGTCAACAGCCGTTCAAGACATGAGAATCGTCTGTCATAAGACGCCCTGTATTTCAAGAATTTAGGCATGCTACCAGCTGACTTACTATGTCTAAGTTGGCGATTTCCTGCTGATGGGGGTAAATCTTTCCTCATGAAACTCAATGGCACACTTTGCCGTCCATTGATCAAACCCCCTTCGGTGGCACTATGTTGGTCCACGATGGAAGGAAACATCACTTCCTTTTTCCTTTTGTCTAGTTGCATAGTTTTCGTGTTTCCATGACGGCGATTGGTATTTGGCGGTTCAGTGTGAAATATGCGACGACGCTGACCTTTAGACGAAAAAGTAGACGTTGTAGCAGGAATGGGAAAGATAAGTTTCTTTTCTAACAAACTATCTCCATCAAGTTCTGTTTCTGATACACTCGTTTGCTTGCTTCCCGGCTTGCTTCTTCGCCTTTTTTCTCCCCCATAAGAAGAATCAGCAAGTTTCTTGTATGACTCAATCTTCTCCTGCAATCTTTCAGACTGATTGCGTCTACCGGGCTGCACCGTTGTTGTATCGACCCCTTTGAGTAAATCTTTCATCATGCCAGTTTTTCGCGTTTGTTTGTCGATAAACGCCTTTCTTTGCCAGGCGACTTGGACCATAAACTTGTACCTCTCTTTGGACAAGTCGAACAGTCGACCTTCAAGCATGCGCTGTTCGGTGACATTATCCTTGTATTGTCCGCCAATCATAGTCACTTTGTCTTCGCTTTCGTCCTCGTCACCACCCCCCTTAGCAGGTGATGGTTTTGCCCATGATCGAATATCCTTCCAAATGTCATCTCGTGAGGAGATCCTCTTCCGTGCTGGGGCGTTCTGCGCTTTTAACGTCGTTGTTGTTTCCATGTTTCATCCGTCGAGTTCCACCTTGCATTTAGTGGCGTGTTTACTGCAATGTTGTACCGCCCTCTAAATACACGGTCACGATACTCTTTAGTCTTTCGTTCTGTTTACTTTGCTTAGTTGCCAGCCTCGTCATCGTAAAATCTGAAATAAATCGTACACAAATATTTGTTATTGTGGAAACATTATAATAAATGATGAAGAATTAAAATACCTGAATCTTACAATTTTGCAGCGCCAGTAATATAATCATGTACACAATGTGCTTTATATTTGATTGCAATGGTATACGAGTATACGAGTCACAGAATGTGGTGGTGGCAATACCAAATCGTCCATGATTGGGTAGAATATTATCGCACTGGTTGACTTGCTTTATCAATATGCTCCGTTCATTGTATGTGAAAATCGTTCATGACCTAAATAAACAATTATATATAATTGATATTTTTGCAAATTCCTTATATTAGTGGAATCAGCCACGTCAACCAGTTCGGTGGGGAGATGAAGCACACATTCATACCATTCACAGTGCCGATATACATGTAGTTGATGGCCAATCGATTATCATCATTCAGTTTAATCTGTAGCGGCAACCTCGCGATTTGAATTAGCGCGCTATTTTGAATCCAGTGTTATCCACATGTATTCCGATTTTCTAAATAACCTGAACACGGGATGGTTCCGACCATACAGACTGTGATAGATTTCTAAAATGATCTATGCATTAGAATTATGGTATTTCGGAAGACCTATGCCAATTAAAACATACTAGTGACATGCTTGAACGTAAACTTCAATGTACATAATAATCAAAGTTCGGGGTTTGTGTTTAGATTTAATATGAATACAAACACAAAGAAAAGTCCATCAGCTCAACCCACAGATAGTCAAAACCATTTGACTATCTGTGCTCAACCATATCGAAATATTTGTGTTTCAATTCATATCAAATCTAAACACAAACTATGAACGTTGATTTATACCATAATACATTGTTTCAAGCAGGGATAGCACTGGATCAAAAATGTGAGAGGTCCCATGAAATTTTTCGGGACCCCGTAGGACTTCAAAAAACAAATTTAAGGGGTCCCTCAAGAAAATGAGAGGTCCCGAAGTATGGGTATTTAAAAATGGACGAAACTGATTTAGGAAAATTAGAGGCCACACTATGAGTCGATGACTTATGGTTTGGTTAGTTAGGGGTCGACGGGTATGATCGATTATGAGGACACTTTTATTGAATTTATATTGTGAGCAAAGGATGGATATGTAATTTACAGAATTTTTTAAGGTTTCCATTTCCATACATCGTCAAATGTGAGGGGTCCCTTCAATTTTGATCGGGACCCGCAAGGCTTTCCAATTTGAAATCTGACGCGTCACTTCGAAAGTGAGAGGTCTAGGACGCGCAGACGCGTCATAATGCGACCCTTGGTTTCAAGCATGTAGGCCTATATAGGTTTTAATTTACATTTATTCTGAAATGCCATAATTCTAGCATGACTGATTTTAGAAATCTATCATGTCTTTATGTCGGACCCATCCTATACTAAAGCGTGTTCAGGCTATTTAGAAAATCGTAATACACGTGTGATATTAAATCTAAACACAAACCATGAACGGTGATTTATACCATAATACATTGTTTCAAGCATGTCACTTAGGTTTCTTTACATTTCTTTTGAAATGCCATAATTCTAGCATGTCGGACCAATCCTATACTAAAGCGTGTTCAGGTTATTTAGAAAATAGTAATACACGTGTGGACACTACAGGGTGTATCAGAAAGAACTGTACCGTGTTTCTAAAATACATAGAAAATACAAAATGATTATTGTTTTAAATTTAAACACCTGCAATATAAAGGTGAACATGTTTCCTGTATTATAATATGTTAATTTCATTGAGATCTCTCTTTGTTCTCGTGTGGCAAGACTTAATTGAAAATCGATGAAAAACGTGTTTTCAATATGTTAGCTCAAAGCCATCGGCAAATCTGATTAACGCATGGTTTGTGTTAGGGTTAGGATTAGGTTAGAGTTACGTTAGGGTTAGGTAAGGTTAGGTAAGGAAAGGTTAGGTTAGGTTAAATTAGTGTTAGGGTTGACCTAACCCTAACCCTAAAAGTTTGGGTAAGGGTTAACCTAACCATAACCCTAACCCTAACTTAACCTAACCTAACCTATGGCTTTTGAGCTAACAAATTTGAAAACACGTTTTCATCGATTTTCGAACAAGTCTTGCCACACGAGAACAAAAAATAGATATCTCTTCAGAATTAACATAAAATGTAGGAAACATGTTCACCTTTATATTGCAGTTGTTTCAATCTAAAACAATAATAATTTTGTATTTTTTATGTATTTCAGAAACACGGTACAGTTCTTTCTGATACACCCTGTAGATTCAAAATAGCGCGCTAACTCATATAAGGCCATGTGTTTTGAACTCACCACCCAAAAAGGGTGGTGGCGTTGCATTTTTGGTGACGAATCATCCATCTCTCTCTTTTAACTCAACAACTAAATGTGGTAGAGCAATTATGGTTAAGGTGTCATTTGAAAGTCTATTTTGTCTAGCTACATTGTGTGAATAAATCAGGAATTTCTATAACTGTTTGGCTGAGATTATGATTGATTATATTGTGACAGTCAGGGGTGGTGGTGGTGGTGGCGGTGGCGCTGTGTACAATCTCTATGGGGAATATAGAAAAAGTTCCCAAATCTACGTTTAATTTACAATAACTCCACATCCCTGTATGGTAGAAACATGATTTTGCTCTCATTTTATAGATTTTTTTATATTCTACCGGATGGTTCAAAAAAAGTTGACCCAAGTTCAAAGTAATTTTTCAACCACATTTAAAGTTTCAGATAATTTCTATTTGCTTAGTGTTAATCAGCAGTAAGTTTTTTTTAAATTATCCTGAAAAGATGGCACGTTTAGCTTGTTTGGTTCTTCAGATATGGTTCATTACAGAAAACATGTACAAAACTGACTTGTCCACGCGAGCGTTATTTAGTTTTTGTCTTAAACAAAACAGCACGCTCTGTTTCAGAATTGAAAAGCCCGCCCTGACAAAGTATCCCAATCTCTATGCTTATGTGCCATTCACATTCAACAAAGAAACGTAGATACGTATAGGTATAGGTAATGTCAAGCACCAGACAGATGTCTCAGATGTCTCCTTGTTTCTTTTTCTCCTATTTTTACAATTTGTGACCAATCGTGTGTAAGTCCACTCTGTGCATTCCATCTCTACTAAAGGACGCTCCCGTGGCCAAGGCAGCTTTGTGCATGCTTTCTGTAATGAACCATATCTGAAGAACCAACCAAGATAAATGTATATACCTGTTATACCATCTTATCAGGATAATTTCAAAACTTACTGCTGATTAAGACTAAGCAAACAGAAATGATCTGAAACTTAAATGTGGTTGAAAAATTACTTTGAACTTGGGTCAACTTTTTTTTTTAACCACCCGGGTGTTAACTTGGATGCCTAGTAGTCAACATCTATTATTATTAGGGAGCGCATCAAAACTCGACCGCGCGGCAACCGCCGGTTCCGCCCGGTTGGACCGCATATCATTGTTTAGAACAATAGCAACCGACTGCAACCGCACGGAACCCCACGGAACCGGCGGTTGCCGGGCGGTCGAGTTTTTGATGTGCTCCCTTACTGGCATTGTGCTATAATTACAGTGGTGGACTTGTCTAGTTCATTATCTTATATTTATAGTTCTTAACACCTTTGTTTTTATATTTTGTCCCTGATGAAGGGTGGTATATCCACTTGAAATGTCGGTCTTTATTGTTACCATATATCCTGAGTAGTCTCAGATATATCTTTGTTGTTTTATTGCACAGCAATTTTCATTGCTTGTCCCAGTGCATTTCCGGGGTGTTTTTTTTGTTTTTTTGTTGTTGTTATTTATCTGTTTTATCGCGTCATTCTCCCTTGTTATTACCTGTTGCCCCACACCCTGTTGGTATATCTTGCTTTTACTCTTATAGCACCCGGTATAAGATTCTGTTTCAACAAACGTGACAATTATTATGTAACAATTGTAATCATGAATCGATTGCATTGTCCTTGGCTTTTTCCCTATTCGCTACACAGTGAACTTGCCCTATATTCATCGGTTTTACATACATGACTATAGCAAAAAAAAGTATTCAACCGATGATAGCAAAGTTATACATTTTTGGAAAGCTCTCAAATAGGGGAATTAAAAAATGCCGTTTAAATCAGGATAGGGTCCATACCCAAAAATATATACTTGTAAACTCTAATAAATATGAAATATAAACGTTTGTGCTCATTTACTTCTCGATATAGAATATATAACCAACAAGTAACCATTGACAACCATTATGTTCTGATGGGTAACTGCATGGGGAACTAATATGCACAGTAAAATTGTAATTGGGATAGGTATAAAAATATTATTGAGCTTAAATCAAAATAGCATATTTGGATTCCTTGTGAGATTTATACCGTTTAGAAATACTTTTTATGGGGTAGAACAAGTAGTTATTGCAATATGCTAATTCGAATCTCAGATGGTGTAAAATGTAAAAATCTGGACATGCAACGATAAGGGTGTCGAGTTTAAAACACATAACTATAATGTCGTGCTACAAAGTAAACTGAATGATGTCTGATGATAATCGATTTGCCATTAAAGGGGGCATGAAGAGATGTATTGGAGGCTGCTCCTTCAATTAAAAATAAAACCTGAGATTTGTGTATTTTACAATTGTGTTACATGTATGAACTTACTACACCTAAAGGATTAAGAAAAATCAGCCCTCTTTGTACAACAAAACGTCGATTCAAAAATGCTGGTTGAGCCGTAACCAGCATTTTACCGTAGACAGTGTCCCCCTGCAGCACGCACGCGTGATAATCAACGTGAACCCTATTTACATAGAGGGTGTTTTAAAGAAAAGGTTCAATAAATAGCGATGGTATTGTTTTAATCAAGTTTTTTTTTGTTTTTGTAAGTAGAAACAACAATAATGGTAATTTTTAATGTTCATCTTGAATTCTGAAGGTTGTTTTTTTAAATCGTCAACACTACTTCGTGTCCCTTTCAGACCTGGATCTCTGCGCATGAATAGTATGAATGGGTGCTTCTTATCCCTTTAGGTATATTGTCCCAGCTACAGGGCGTGTCAAACAAAAACATTCATTCATTCACTTTTAAATGGTATGAGTACTGATTTTTTGTTGTTGTTGTTATTGTGCAATAAAAATTGCACAATATCAAAAATTACATATAAAATTGCACACATAAAAGACAGAAACGCAAGATGCTTGGAAATAAACGGCAGTTTTGGAGAAATGCATGAATACAAGAGAGTAGGCATTACAAGGATATTCCAAAAAGCCTCGATATATAGGAAGCTTATTTCTATCGGGGTCCTTATTATAGGGAAAAAAGACATGAGTGCGAAAGGCAGGAGCAGGACGGGTGGAAGATATATTTATATTTATATATATATATATAGATTTTAAAATTAGTGGTGGACTTAACACATCATTGCAATACAAATTTGTTTCGTATGGATGGAAGTTAGGCCATCCACACTCCTCAGTTGCTATGCGTAGAGTGACAAAAATAGTCATATCGTACTTTAAACAGCACATAATGGTTATAACACAGATGGATATGATGTGTTAATTCCACCACTAATTTTGAAATCTATTTCGCTCCTATTTTATAGTTTGAGCACTATTTCTAGTGATGGTTTCCTCAAGATTTATATTGTATATATATATACATGTATATATACAAATTAGAAATACATCCCATGTAAGTTTTTCGTTTTCAACAAAATAGACCGTTGGTGAGTCCTATTGCTTAGTCAGCCCTCTATCAAATGTGCACTTTAAATTTCACCTCCTAACCCTCAAGATATGATCCATTCAGTATATAACAAGAGTGCAAATCCCAGTTTGGCCACTTTTGAACAACAATTGGAATTTCAACAGAAAATATGCATTAGTGATTCCAACGATGATTATAGAATATATCAATTTATGTATAAAATACATCTAAAATTCAAATATTCTGTGGTTTGTCATGGATAATATGAAAATATGTTTTTCTATTCAAATTTAAATAACTACATGTATTAACATTTAGTAGTTAGAGTATAGGTTGATTTTATTGATTGTGTTCAATTACACACTGAATGACAATTCTAATAAAATAGATGTCTGCACATGAAAATTGGCCAAAGCTGAATTTGATATCTTGACTACATGTAGGTTTGCCATAACTTGAAACAGAAGCTCCAAAAGGGATAGAAGGCAAAAAAAAAGATTGCTGAACATGATTATTATATATAGTAGCCTACTCCACATCAATATTTTTCATGACCAAAAAATCATGTTTCACACGGGACACCTTTTTTTTTAAACGCCCTGTATATCTGTCTATTAAACAGGCGCGTGCCCAGGGGGGGGGGGCTTTGGGGGCTCAAGCCCCCCGGGTCCCCGGAGGGTATAAAAAAAAGAGGGGGAGAGAGGAGGGAAGGAGAGGAGGAGGGGAAGGGGGAAGGGAGGAGAGGAGGAGGGGAGGGGAGAGGAGGAAAGGAGGGGAGAAGGAAGGGAGGGGGAGGGAAAAGGAGAGGTCGGGAGCTTTTATTAATGTCTCTCACTTTATCTCTACGTCTCTGAACCATGTGAGTGTTTTATACCGAAAGTTATTAATATTGATAGCATGCATGGAGAGTTTAAGGTCATCCAGGCAAGTTAAAAACCAACAGCTCGGCCCTCTGAATCACCAGTGGCGTAACCAGGGGGACAGCCCCCCCCCCCCCCCCCCCCCCCCCCCCCATTGGCAAAAGAGTAAAAAATATAAAGGAAGATAAGGAGGGTCACGAGCATAAACAGTGCAAGCGGAGAGTGGGCCCCCCATCATTGTCACGGTAGGGACGATGCCCCCCCCCCCCCCTGACAGACTGACAGTTTGTACGCTCAGGAACGTTTTCTGGAGCTTTTTAGTGTTAAAATAGCCATTTTGTTGCGCGCTTTGCGCGAATTGGTTTCAATGTTTATTCAAGCTTGATAACGACACGTTTCAGAAACATTTTCTGGACCATTTCAGTTAGTAAACTAGACATTTTTGTGCGTTTCGAGCGGATTGGTTTCATCTTTTTATTATTCAAGCTTAAACAAAATGGCTTCATGAACGTTTTTCACTCAGGACCATTTTAGTGTTAAAATAACCAGTTTTTGCTCAAATTATTTTCAATGTTTTATTATTCAAGCTTAGGAATCACGTCAAAACTCGACCGCCCGTTGACCGCCGGTTCCGCCCGGTTCTCACAAAACGTGTCGTCTGTTATAATATACACACATAATGAGGTCAAATAGTTACACTCTGGTGAACACGACCGGTTGATACTGCCTCGTCACACGCGTGAGCAATAAAGTCTTGAAGTAATGTGTTCTCAAGTCTCAGTTGACAACCAGTACAATACAGCTATTGATTTTCGCTGGGGTTGGCTTTTTCAATCTGTTTATAGCTCAATTAACTCTTTTAAATCAATACCGAAAGTATATGAATGGTGTTTTTTTATAGAACGATTATAGAGAGAGCTATTATGACCGCAAAGTAACAGATTGATAGTGTAAATTGGTCTAGTTACAGCATTAAGTCAACCGGCGGTTGTTCAGTGTTGCATGCGTGAATATTCATATACCAGTAAAACATTTGACCTGCAAGAACCGGGCGGAACCGACCGTAACCGGCGGTCAACGGGTGGTCGAGTTTTGATGTCTTCCCTTAACAAGATTGCTTCAGGAACGTTTTCAGGACCATTTTAGTGTAAAAATAACAAATGTTTGCGCGCTACGCGCGAATAAGTTGGTATGTTTTATTATTCAAGCTTAACAAGATGGTTCCAGGAACGTTTTTTAACCTTTTATTTACAATAGCCCATTTTTTTAAAAATATTTTGTTATTCAATTTGAACAAGATGGCTTCAGAAACGTTTTCTGGACCTTTTTATTGTTAAAATGGACATTTTTTTGCGCGCTACGCGCGTATTAGTTTCACTGATTATTTATTATTCAAGCTTAACAAGATAGCTTCAGGAACGTTTTTCTAAATCTTTATTTTTACAATAGCCAATTTTTTCGCGCTCCACGGGAATTATATTTTATTTTGTGCTATTCAATTTCATTCAACAAGATGGCTTCATAAACGTTTTCTGAACTTTTTTAGTGTTAAAATAGACATTTTTTTGCGCGCTACGCGCGCATTAGTTTCACTGTTTACTTATTATTCAAGCTTAACAAGATGGCTTCAAGAACGTTTTTCTAAACATTTATTTTTACAATAGCAAATTTTTGCGCGTTCCGCGCCAATTATTTTTATACTACTATAATAATAATAATAAAGGTCTTAATTTTATTGTCATCGCAGCCATCTGGCTGAATTGTAACAACATTACAAATTACAAATAATCATATACATTAATAAACAATGCAACGTCCAGGCAGCAGCTAAATCAGCGCCAAGTTGCGACATAAACCAACATGAACAAACATACATAACCCCTATATAGTAACCCCCAATAGGCAATGTAGACTAAGTGCCTTGCCCAAGGACACAAACACATTGGCACCAGCGGGGCTAGAACTCACGACCTTATGATTATGAGACCGGCAACTACTCCACTGGACCACACGTGCTCTACTACTTTGCCCATCAATTGGAACAAGATGGCTTCAGAAACGCTTTCTGTACCTTTTTAGTGTTAAAATAGACATTTTTGACGCGCTACGCCCAAATTAGTTTCACTGTTTAATTATCAGTCAAGCTTAATCCAAAATGGCTTCAGGAACGGTTTGTTAAACCTTTCTTTTTATAATAGCCAATATTTTCGCGCTACGCGAAAATCCGTTTTTAATTTATTCGCAATTTCAAATCATTACGCCGTGTTTGCTTTTGCAAAATTGAAATGAAAAGAATCTAATTTTGAATGATATTGATAATAAGCCAATATTGAATGGAAATAAAGTTAAGGCTTTTCACTAAAATATTGGTCAAAATTACACACCAATTCGCACCAACGGGTTCGGAAATTTAAAAAAAAATCCAATTCCAAGGGGGCAGTGGCGTCGCCAGAGGGGGAGATCACCTCCCCCCCCCCCCCCCCCCCCCCCAATATTGACGTCGTGTCCGTTGAGATTGACACTGTCAGTTCATTTGACCACAGGAATCATGGAATTATGATGGTCAAAAGTACACATATGAAAAAATGTTCGCGCGCTACGGGCGCATAATGTGTCCCAAAAATGCAACATTCTTACAAGCTTGTTTAGAGCCAAAATGTACCTCGATCGTGCCAAAAATAGGTGTAAAGTCGAAAAATTGTGCGCGCTTAGCGCGCATTTCTTTACTCACACAAGTCTTGTAGTTTTATTTTAATTTCTCGCCCCCACCCAATATTAATAACCTAGCTACGTCACTGCAAGGGGGGGACATCCCTCATCAGACTACCCCCTGTCCGCGCTACCGCGGTAAACGGTGCGAACTAATGAAATTTAATTTTAAGCCCCCCGGGTAAAAAAATCCTGGGCACGCCTATGTTAAAGGCCTGCTTATTTATCATTTATCTATATCCTAATATTTCCTTTAAATATTTTGTGTGGAAGCAAAATTATTATTTTTCAAAATGTGTGTTGTGAAGAATCATATTGTTTATTGTTTCATTGTTTATAATACTGAACATTTTTCTAAACTATACTTTTTATTTCAACCTACCAAATGCCATGTCCCTCCCATAAGAAATAAAATGCCGTTGACAGAGTAAGAAACTCACACAACAATTTAGATCATTAATTATTTCAAACCTTTCGCGTATTTACTCCTACAATCTACAGTATCGCATTTTTAATCAACATTTTTTTAAACATTAATGCTAATGAATTTCTGCGGGTGTTTAAATGTGGATATAGCTTCAGTTTTCAAAAGATACGTGATGTAGGGTTACAAATGTTTATAAATGTCATCGGGTGTAGCTGCAACAAATTGCTCTAATATGAACAAATAGCACGCTTGGTTGTCATGACAACTCATGCAAAATCACCGGGAGCTTCCGGTTTCCATTTGGCTTTATACTGAAAAGAGGCTATCGCCTGCGTATCGGAGTGTACATAAAGCGAGTCGGGGTGTATACATTGATTGACATCCAAGTTCTATTTTCGTAAACATGAACTAGAAAAAAGTGTTTTCGGCGCTGATATAGAATTAAATCGATAACTAATTAGATTGTTAAAAAAGATCGAATTTCAATGTGATTATGATACATAAATGATACATTACATAAAGCCTACATGTACTTTGCGCCAAAAATAATGAATACGTTATGATGAATTTTTGATAAATGAGAAAAATATGATTTTCTGTCGGTGGCAAAGGCATTACGTAAGAAATGTTTCAGCATTTTACAATGGCGTACTTTATAAAATAATCAGTTTTAACCCGAAGAAGTCAGCGCTTAACCCGGACAAATCTTGGAACGTGTGTGACGAAAAATATTTATTTTTCATTATGAGAACGTTCCAATATGGATATCTGTCGTAAAAAAGCACAGTCTGCGGTACAACTAAGCCCCGGGTTCTACGCCGTAGAAAATCATCGTAAATGGCGAAACAGTGTTTTGATAGAAATTTAATAGAAACAGACGAAATGTATACCGTACACCACAAATTGCCTCAGTGCCCCCCCCCCCCCCCCCCCCCCCCCCAAAGAGTGTCTCCTTTTAAAGGATGTTACACCCATGTATAGGCCTAGGCCTATACATGTTTTATTAAAACATGTCAAATACAAATTATTTTGTATAACCCTCTGATTACACCAATAGCAAACACAGAAAACATTTATGAATGTTTGACTGACATAGTGATACATTGTCAGGATTGTAGATAAGATAGATGGTCCGATAGTGCTCAACACCATCGTTGGCATACAAAGAACATCAAATGAATCCATTGTATTAATGTTTGGTAATAATAATAAATAGTATCGTCTCACCATTAATCATCGTTTCCGTCTAATGCAATGATTGATATTGAATCCAATGTCAGTGTATGTCAACGAAAATATCCGCATTCTACTTCTTCCCCCGGGCTTCTTCCATGGCATTGCAGTATTATATTATCTCAATTAGATATTTCAAAACGCCATAATAATGCCAATTCGGGTTGTTATTTATCATGTTTGTACTAGCAATCTGCTACATACACCATGTCCGTGTGTATAGGTACCGATCATATCCAAACTTTATCACAATTAGACTTTGACCTCTTCAATTTAACTCGGCACGTAGTCAATCTCTTGGTTTTAAGCAATCCATATCAATAACATTTTGGAATTTCATCCATGGCATTACACTACATGTATAGTCTATAAACCAATATAATATGTATGAGGTAAGATCAATTCAAGTTCAAGCTTGATTCCCCTATTGAAATGGAACGACCAATACCAAACAAACGGAGATACAAACACCCCTACAAAAACTAGATAAATAAACAAACAGCAACCAAATAAGATTTGTACCCGTTTCATACCAGAGTCCTAACCCGAAGAGCTAGCTTCCCTTCTCAGAACATTCTAGCTTCATGGTCAGAACACTGTTAGTGTTATGAGTACATACCAATCCATGTGTACTGTAGAATGGGAATACTTTGGCCCTTGATTATTGATGTGTAACATGGTCCACCAAAATTAATTAAAAACAATAATTACTCTCTTCAAAGTGTACAGGTCCGATCTATTGGTTAATGCTTTTAAAGTATAAATATAACAAGCAATCTCACTACAAATTTATTAAACTAACCACGTTCACTTTGAATGAATAATGACCTCTAATTTCACAATATGCTTACTTTTGGTTATTTTTATGACAACTAATGTAAAATTGTTATAGAAACATTTAGATGTTTCAAAAAGTTTAAAATGAACCTCAAGAACCTGAATTAAATAAAGTTGGAAATATCTTATCATCCAACCAAGTAGGTTTAAAATATTTATTTTTATTTTATTTTATTTTCATTTTTGGGGGAGGAGGGGGGGATGTCCCCCTAATCAGTAGCGCCGCCACTGATTACGCCTCGGATAGTCTATTCTATGCATCTGTGACTACGAGAACAACTTTGCATAAACATTACATGCTGAGTAGGCCTACCTTGCTATTAATATGTTTCTTCACATTTTGACACCCAAAAAATCTAATATCTACTATTAAATATGTGTGTATAATTTGAATTGTAAAATGTGACAAAAGAACTTTGAAATCTCAGACCCCCGCTCAGACCATGAACTTATCAGACCATGGACTCTATAACGACCAATATTATGCGCATGCAACAGTTTCCGAATTTTGAAACCGGAAAAATATTTGTTACCATAAAAATGTCACTGTTTGAATATGGTTCACTTCTGTTATTTTGGTAATGTTAAGTAAATTTACAACGTAAATAAGAAATGATAAAATTATATTTTACTTTATTTGTTTAATGATATAGTCTCACCTTAATAATTTCAGTCGTGTTGTCCCGCATTCTGAAGATAAGCAAATAGCCATGATTGATACATGTTGTTCAACCAAGGAGTTATTAGTTAAGTGTGATAACTCCTTGGTTCAACCAGAGAGATGGTTCAACTACCTCAACTTTTGTCAGACGATCCTCTTAACTTGTTGCAGATTTCACGGGGACGTATCAAGACGTTTGTTATCCGGGATGGTATCACTCGCTTCCACTTACTTGATAGATTGTTAGAACATATATTATATTTACATTAACTCTAATCCATTGCTCATGTGTTATTATTCTTGATAGATTAGTAAACAGCAAACTCGTGTTCGTGTATATAAAACGAAATGTTTTAGTGCTTGCGTATCAATCTTGTATTGGTTTTATGCATATTGTTGCCGACCACTTCAAAAATCGATTGTGCATTTATATATTTCTTTCTATACACAAGGACAATATGGATGATCGACGTTTATTTACAATGACAATGGAGGCCAGTGTAGTAGTTTTATACACAGTGAATATACCGGTTCATTGAAAAGATCTCACGCTTCAATAGCAGTGAGCATGCGCTGTTATCCCGTAACTAAGGACAACTTCGTGTGGGATGTATATAATTATCCATAAATGTGCCATAACTTTTGTCATGTTTGGAGTTACAATAGTGACGTTTCGTTCAGGGGTGGGAACCTACATTGAAAGTCGTCACGGGGATGTGTTGCGCTTAAAAATTCCCTTTTCACACCTCCCCAATGATCTGAGGGTAAGGATGATACAAAGCTCACAAGTAGTGTTAGTTTCATGCCACAGCCCGGAAGAGACCCCTCCCCTCCCCCTCCCCAATCCCCTCCCCTGTTCAGCCTCAAAACCATCATCACGGTCAAATTCGACAAATTTTATTCATTGGCGGGCAGTCTCGTGAGTGAAATTTGGTGTTCTGTTCAGCCCCATCGGCTCAGAAGAACCCCGTTTGAATTGGCACTGGCTCCGATTGATTAGTATTACCAAGGCATGTCTTTGGTATTACCACGATCCAATCCATGGACGGACGCTCTATTCCGACCATAAGACCCAATTTAACATTAGGAAAATGGGCACGCCACACGCCCGTCCAGAGCAATTGAGTACCACCCCGGGGAGTTCCGGTGGATTTGTCAGAGATTTTACAACAATTGAATCACCAGGGAAAGAGTTTACATGAACTTGATGCGCAGGCCTATAACCATAGCTACCATTTGAACTGTCGAACCTCAAAGCTGTGTAAAACACTTTGCTACATCAATTCATATCAGAAATTTAATTTATTTATTGACAATTCATTGTCAAATTGTTGGGGGTCAAACAGGAATTCCCGTTACAAATATTTCCCGCAGCCTATCTTTCTTCACCTTTCCGTTTGACACTGAAGTCCCGGGTTCGATCCCCAGGGCTCGTGCACGGCGGCTTTATGTGAAATCTTCGATCCATTAGGTTTTCTCCGAGTTATCCTAATTTCCTCAAATCAAGCAGTTAATGCAAAAATTAATACTGATATACACAATAAGCACGCATTGTTTAATAGCTACAACTTAAATTTTATTTCATTCACATGATATGAGCATTTTCCCAAATTCTGTGGGATTTAATCTGTTCCAACTTCCAAGGTACCTCTATATGAATGAAACAGTTTAACGCACGTATTTTGAATATGTCAATCAATGGCGTGATGGTATTCACAATGCCTACAATGAAAAATGGGGGTATATTTGGAACACTTTGGATTTCGCGCATTTTAGTTAATATGCTGTAATTATGGCCCGGAATAAGTTATTGTCTTGGAAATTTCACCAAGTGTGAAGAAGTATTTTTACTCCTATAAACAATAAAGAAATTTGTCAAGTGCTCAATAAATATATATAGGGGGTTAGGCTGGGATGTGTGGTGAATCGGAGGGTTGGTTGTCAAAATAACATTTTTTTGTGGTTTCCAGTGCCATTTTGGTGGTTCCCAGTGTTTTGGGTTCCGAGTTGTTAAGTGCTCAATGAATATGTTGGGGTTGGGCGGGGTGTGGTGAAAAAGGAGGGGTGGGTTGTCAACATGGCCTCTTTGTTGGTTCCCAGTGCCATGGGGTCCCGGTGTTTTAAGATGGATGTCATTTAAGTGCTAAATAAGTATGTCGTAATGCTTCTCAGTGTCATTTTAATGGCTACCAGTGTTTTGGGTTCTAAGTTGTCATGGCTACCAGTGTTTTGGGTTCAATTGGGAACAACAAAATGACACAGGGAACCACCACAAGATCAGGTATAATTGTCAATCCTTCATCCCCTAACTGTCATCTCCTACCTCCCTTCCATAACCCAACACCAATGACCACATCCCCATCCTATCCCCATCCACCATTGTCCACCAACGCCAACCCCTAAAAAGCTTATGGTTTAACCCCTCAAATGATAATGGATCAATCCAAAACTTGATTAATCCAATCAGAAGTTACTACGCATTACATGATATGTTGCGTTTTTCCTAAGTGATAAATTCGTTATCCCCTGTCATGCCTGTTTGATAACACAATGTGGTAAATACCTATCATGGTTGGGTGCCATATCACATTCGCCCTAGGGGATAACATCAAATGTTTGTTAAAAGCAAAGTTGGACTTAATTCTGCATCTTCATAAGGGTTGAGAAATTTACGGTTGCATTTTTTTTTGGCCCGCGGCAGGGGGTGGCTACATAATTCAAAATGGGTATCCTATCACAGGAGGTCAAAATCAAATTGCTTCAATTGATCCGAAGAGCATACCAACTTGTTCGTCTGTGCACAAGGATTCCGAAAATGTACAGTTTTTCATATATCCATTTCGTTACAGAGCTATCAGGCAATACGTAATAGGTCGCTGACCTTTTGCATGCGGGGGCAAATGAAACATCAAATTGTTCGTCTGGTTATAAAGATGCCAGCAATGTCTTTTAAAGGTAGATGTTCCGATTTTCAACTTGAAGTTTTCTATTCTACATGAAAGGTCATCCTTAAAAACGTCGTGTCCCAAAATTTGAGATGCATAGCTATATGGTTCTTATTTTAGACGCACAAGATGCTGTGAACTGTACCCATTGAGTAGTACACAAACTATATCGGTGGTTACCACCATTCGCGGTAATTCGATGTTATTTCATCGATTTCTCCGTAATTATACCGATTTAGGCCGTCAAATTTCAGTATGATGATGAGAAAAATACGAGCTTTCATATGATATGAAAATCTCCGTATGTTTTAAATAATTCTGTGTTACGAAAATGTGATCGGGTCATCTACCTTTAACAGTTCATACCCATAGATATAGGGGTTATGCCCCATTTTGTGTCGTGCCTCTATAGAGGTCTATTGACCTTTGGATCCCTGCATTGTTAGAAATTGACGTTAATTTACAGGAAAAATATTCTGTTTTTACCGTTTTAAAACAATATTTACACAAATGGTAAAAACCCGTAATTTTACGATTACCTCTATATTAACTTTATTTTAACGTTATTTGTAAAATATTCCATTTTTTACAGCTAATGTAAAAATTGACGTTAATTAACAGGAAAAATACGGTTTTTTACCTACCGTTTTTAAAACAATATTTACACAAACAAATGGTAAAACCGTAATTTTACGATCCCCTCTGCTTAAACGTTATTGTAACGTTATTTGTCAAATATTCCGTTTTTTCACAGCAAACGTAAAAATTGTTGGTAGTAAAACAAATGAAATATGAAAATTATCATTTCTTGAAATCCGTCTGACCATACGAACAATTTGAGATATTCGTTGAAAATCAGTCAATGACTTTTACATTTTGCCTAATACCTTGATAACGAAACATCAGATATAGGGCAAACTATATATTGTTTAAATATATGAGCTCCCATGAACAAGTTGTTATTGTTGACCCCTAAAGAGTGGCAGGATGACAGCCATTTTGAATTGAGCGGGATATCCCGCTCGCGAATTTATTAACCGTACTCACTCGCTGTATAAATGTATTGCTGTACAATGTACATGTGCTATGCACTTTACTCCGTCATGTATCAAATGTTGTTTACGGTAATAAAGATCGCATCCCGCTCAACCAATCGCGAAAAAATCAAACCCTAAATCTTCGGAACCCTAATCCCATAAAAATATGGAATCAAGTCCAACTTTGCTTTTAACAAACAAAAAACACGAAAATACATCTACCGAGCGAGTGTGTTCATCCACGTGATGTTCTGTAAAATTGTAAAACAACATTTTGCAATATCCTGAGCAAAGTACAAGAGATTATCTTTCATTTTATTTATATCATGTTACTCTCACGCCAAACCGATTCCCACCAAAGGACCCCGACTTATCACAAAATCGGTTTTGGTTTGTACCAGAACTTTATTAGCATTGCATAAAACGAGAAGTGATAGTGCTGTGCGCCCCGCCTTAATAAATGGGCAAGAGAAGATTTTCATATACCATGTATACAGCAAGCGCAAGTACCAGATCAGTGGCCAGTAAAGCTGGAATTCATTCTAACGCCAATTCTCAGTAGTAGGTAGAAATCATGGCAGGTAAGAGGCCTACTTGCCATGGAAGAAATCAATTTTCCCCAATTCTTTTGCTACACCTGACAAACTATTTTGATATTTTCGATTATAAAGATGTAGGCCTAAACCAGGACATTGTGCATTATGTGATAGAAAATATAAAAAATATCATGCTTTCTATAACTACGCGACTTGTGCTCGATCTATTTTCTAACAATGTTAAGAGTAAAATCTGGTGACAGGACCTTACTGTTTGTGCATCTAGATTATCATGGAATGATCTTCCTTATATATTAGACAGTCTGTTTCTGCTGTTGCCTTCATTCAATCAAGAAGGCGCTTAAAGGCAAAGGTCCACTCTGGCTAGTTCACCCTGGGTGAATTGGCTTACACATGTTCATTTGATGACAGATGGAATAGAGTTAAGATGGAGAACTCTCAACCTTGAGATATTCCCAAAGGATCTGGCTGGTTAGAGCGGAACTAAGGGTTTGGGATATTTTTATGAATAAATGTTTGCTTCTTATATTTTTGTATCTTTGTACGCGCTTTGAGCTTCCGGGAATGGCGCCTCACAAATACTTGTTGTATGTACGTTGTTATTAGAAAGACAGTACCTAGCAATCATGACATTAATATCATAAAAACGAATAAAGATTGCCATCTCTCAACATGCCACTTTTTTAAAATTCGCAATGATTTACGTGGCCGTTTCAATGACGCCATAGTAATACAATGCAACTCTGAAATGCCCAAGCTCCATTCCTTTACCTAGAATTTGTTTAGAGAGGCGACATACACATAACAATTGATAATTTACAGCGTCAACAGACTCGTGCACTGGGTAGAGACAATCCACCAACATATTATGAACTGCAGTGGCCGATTATTGAGCCCTGTGGTACACTACAAATTATCACTTTTATGTTATCTTGTTAGATATGTAATCAGGAAATGTGAGCTTGTTGGCGTTTAATCAATGTACATAATCCATGTTTGATGCAAACCACTTGAAAGCTATCCGGTTGGGATTTTGTTATACATGTGTTGTTAGCAACGTTTGCTCTCTCCATCTAAAAAATATGAACATTGATGAAAGTCTGCCTGAACTTAATTGTTTGATTGATATCTATAATAAAAGCATATATACACAACACATTTTGCAACTTTAAAAAGTGTTAGCATTAGAGCATTGGGTTTGATTACATTTACAATGACTAAAATAAATGAGAATGGTCATAATATTGAGACCAGTGGAACACCAATTTTCATATAATTAAGAAAATTAAGAGTTAAAGTTAACGGTGTAACATATCTTGAGTAGACATTCTTAAACAGCTAAGAAAGTTTAAGCAATCTCATTGGTTCTCAGAGAAATCGGCGACATCTAGATGAGACAACTTAACACGGGGAGGTGGGGCCTACGTTTTAACAGTGCGCCCGACCTTCACAATGCGTGGTTTGGCGCCCGACCTTCACAATGCGTGGTTTGCTCCATAACGCGCACTTCTACAGTGCGTCTTTAGCGCTTTTCCTGCGTTTATGCCGGCGCCGCGACGCTTACGCATGGTTTACTCATCGCATGTGATTGGATGGAATGTTTGTGGGTTATTCGATCCTAGCAGGGGTAAAAGTTGTCAAATGTGGACAATAAAATGTACTTAATATTTCTTTGATAAATGTCTAAAGTATGATTGTTTAAGAATGAGAATAAAGGTATTGTTTTTAGACCGTACCCGTGTTATATTGTCTGACATAAATGCGTTCGATAGTATTATTTTTTGCGTAGAACAACTCAGCCTGCGGCGTCGTTGTTCTACTTAAAATAATACTATCGTCCGCATTTATGTCAGACAATATAACATGGGTACGGTCTAAAAACAATACCTTTATTATCTAAATATCAATATGATCACAGATCTGTGATATACTCTGAGGCCGGATGGTGTATTATCATATACCATCACCATGATAATAAAGGCCAATCCTATGTTTTGTGACGCCGACAAGCATTCACAATACTTTCCAGAAACTCATTAGCCGCAACCTTAAACTGCGTGTTTCGAAGTGAATACACCACTGGATTGCACGCAGGCACAATGAATATCGCAACTGTGACCACTAACAACGCGATTGGGTGAAACATGTCGTCACTTTCAGCAAGTTTCGTGATGACAAGTATGATTGCCGGTGTCCAGCAGAGGATGAATACGCCGAGGAGGATGAGAAGAGTTATCGCGATACGGATATCTGGTGGCCCTTGCATTCTGGAAGAAGAAAAAACACAGAAAAGTTTACATTAACATAGTTATTATATGTGTAAATATTTGGCAAAGGGTTGTTGTCTTTATTTATTTGATGCAAAGGAAGTAAGAAGGCCTATATACTTTGCCAAAAATATGCGGGGATTTGCCCAAAATGCGAGGATTCGGCATCTACATATATTTGTCAAACATTCGTGACATGGAAATAATTTGTAATACCTGATATATTCTTGTGACTTCTCTACCTACTATAAAATATAAGTCTGCTTGAATTAAACTCAAGTTTGTTTCAGTTTAAACTCTTATACGTAAAAACGTTAGCATATTATCATCAAGTAAATTAGATTAGACATGATGAATTGATACATTTATCATAAAGAGACATTGATAATGTTATGAGTACATAAAATCATTTATAATTCGTCCATGCATCAGTGTCACGAATTGTTTCGGATACGTATACAAACTGGCCCGGCTAAATGCTAAATGTCATCTTTTGTAAATGGTCAAAACTGCGTTATTCCCAGAAAAGAACATCGAGGAATGAAGAGTTTGTTTGCAAAACGTGCGAAGTCCACAAAATCACGTTTTTATATGGACATTTCGGATTGGTTGATTTGGTTAATATTGCTTATGGCTTAAGGTATACTCATACGAAACTAAAATAACACGCTTGGTTGAAATCCTGAACCTTTGTTATTTTGTTATACACAGAAAAAAATTACTGAGTCAAATGACTCATTTTGGTGAGTCTTTCAGTTGTCCATGTAGTGAGACACTTTGAAGTTAAACTGAGTCATTTGACTCATCCATAATGAGTCAATTGACTCACAAATGCAATTAGTGAGTCTTCTGACTCACCAAAAATGAGTCAAATGAGTCAATGGAGCCTCCTGACTCACTTGTAACATGTCAATTGACTCAATAATGAATCAAATTGGGTCATTTGACACATTTAAATGAGTCACTTGACTCACAAATAATATTAACTGAGTCGAATGACTCATTTTGATGAGTCTTTTGTTTGTCCGTGTACTGAGACACTTGGACGTTTTACTGAGTCAATTGACTCAGGTTGGATGAGTCAACTGACTCAGACTGGAATTTTCAGTTGAACCTCAGAATAGCATTGTTTTGTGACAATTAAAGACTATCACAAACATGGGCGATGATCTCCGAAAAGTGTTAGTTTCTGTAGACACTGTATGTTGCCCATTATTAAGCAGGCACTAAGTCCAACAAATAATTAAGTTAAATACATCCATAAGCTTACTGCAGTGTAACGACGAAGGTCCAACACTGTAAGCTTACTGAAGGTAAAAACACCGCCAAATGCAAAAAAAGTTACTGTTCTATCAGCTCCAGAAATTCCACATTTTACTTATGAGTCTATGCAGTGTTTAATAACAAAGAAGTCCAAAAGAAATGACACAATTTGTGTCTTCAATCACTAACATCATGAACATACGCTATAAAGTCACCAGTCCATGTGCAAAACAAAATGGCAGATCTAATAAATAAAAACAGCCTCGCTTTCATTTCGTATTTGACTCATTATTTTTATGAATGAGTCAAAAGTCGATCTTGACTCATCTTTCCCTGACAAGTGAGTCAATCTGGCAATATTGTACTGAGTCACCTGAAATTTGACTCATTAAAAGATTATGCGTGAGTCAACTATGATACACTTAGTGCAATAAGTGAGTCAATGTGGAAGTGACTCACTTAAAATGAGTCAATTGACTCAGCAAATGAGTCAACTTATTGATGACTCATTCCAAAATTGTCGAAGTGAGTCAAATGACTCGGTATTTTTTTTCTGTGTAGTATCTTTTTTGTTTCAAAAATACTATGGACTTCGCACGTTTTGCCATTAAACAGATTCATCCGCTTTCTAGAAACGCTCTTTGTAACCACTATGGCTCTAAATTCATCAATTCGTCAATTTTGAGATTTTACGAAATATTGACCGTCATTACTAAATGTACAACAATTACTGTCATTTGGTATTTCAAATGAATAATTAAAGTGTTATAAACCTCTCTTTTTTTAAATAATTAAAATCCGATTTGTTTTAATTTTTTTTCTCGTTTTGGGGCCATGTTAATTCAAATTTCCCGGAAAATACCGACAACATCCGAAAACTTCTAATTGCAATATCTCCGCAACGGAATGAGATACGAACTTTATATAAAAGGAAAAATTGTATATTTGTTGTATATGTTTATTGGACCATAGCTCCTAATGCACACTGGCGACTTTAAACGCTCATTTTGTGGTAACAGGTCTCATATGCTTTGTCCGAGATCACCGTTTCCCCGGTCGTAACACTATGGGGAAAACATCATAACAGAACCTCGTCCGAAAATATAGCTAGCGTCAGGAAAGATCTTTCGCGCTCCAAGAGGATTTCGTATGCAAAGAGAGTATTTTTGGCGCAACTGTTGAATGCAGCATATATGGATTAAATTAAATAGAAATCTTGCTTAGTGCTGTTGTAACGCTGTATTCCGTTTTTTCATGAATGTATGTTGGATTCAACAGTCGCCTTCTTCTTGTCCATGAGATAAATTCATAAATAATCCAGAAACAAATATTTATATGCTGCAATATTATGTATTTGATAAACTTATAATTTGAATGGTAGACCCGAGCCATTACAACAAAATATATATGATTCAGAAGGGAAACTTAATTACGTTTGAGTATTTTTTTCACAAGCGTATCGTACTTTATTTGTGCGAGTAAGAGGAAAAGTAATTTATAAATAGAATTTTTTATCGTTCGCATGCGTAAGAGCGATACAAACCTAAGGTCAAATTCATCTATTCTGATGTTTATACTCGGTTCTGATATTCTGACACAGCTATCCACCCACAACTTGACATACACATTTTCTTAACATTGTTCTTTTTTTTATTAACTATCTGTTATAAAAGGTTTTATCCGGAAACATATCTAAACTAGACCACAAATATTTACTCGACATTTTTCCGGAAACTATTTATGTAAAACTGCAAACGACACAATTTCATTAAAAGCAACTTATCGAAATGTATCACAGTTACAACTGTTTTATCCGGCATCCCCTGTTATATATTCATGCTAACAATGTAAGATGTGAAGAATAAATAACCAGCTCCATTATCCATCATCAGTGAACATTCCTGTGGTGATCTGACCGGTGCGCCTACGACGCTCAATGCGCCGGCTTCAATTGAAACAATTTTTAGTTTATTTAGATTCAACCATATAACTGAAGAACTTGTGACAATAAAATGCACCTAAATTGTTAATCAGTGAATGAAAATAGAATAACATGTGATAGGTGCGACGATCTAACGTCATAATTGGTCATTAATGCTCGATGATGCTTCGATAGAAAAACCATGACAACACAGTTTGTCAATGGATGTGAGATAAGCTTGTGATGCCTGTACGTAAAAAAAATCATTAGTGATATAGGCCTACTTTATCAAATTAATTTCTACGAAGGCGCTACGAGCTTAATCCATCATTTATCATGAGATCGGTTGCTATGGTTTCATTCAGTATCATCCATCATCCATTATTAGTACCCAATGTGACGTTGAATTGACAGTATGTAAGGAATCGGCATGGACAAAAGCAACTATCAAAAATACATTATGATATTATTAATAACAATCAGAAAATAGCGATGAGAAACACTTAAAAAAATAGCAGTCAGACGCGCACGGCTAATTCAAGTCTTTTTAGAGGAAAATGCACTTCCTGCTTCAAAATACACCCTGCTTTATTTAATGAACTCTGCACACACACAAATTACGCCTATCAAGTTCATATAGGAGTCAATCAATGGCATGGGTGTAATCTTCCTTTAATTATTAGGCCTATTATGTCGCTTTAACCTTTCATTCCTTTGGACATTTTGTGAGTTACACTTTTAAACATTATGATACTTCACTTGCTACCAAGAATGTACAGGGTGAGTCAGAAAGAAGTTTACCCGGATTGCTGATGTTTTAAAAAAAAAACAAATGACACTCGAGAGTTCAGTAAAGCATATATTTAACGAGCATTCTCTCCTGCTTATTAGGAAACAAGAATGACACAAATTGAGCATTGCTAAGAGGAGTTATGTCTATTTTAATAAAGGTACACATTTTGCAAGCTGTCCACGGAATGCTTGACCAAACAAATGTAAAGTATGCATTTTAGCTGCGTACTTCCCTATTGACCGAGATTGGTGATGTTTTTCAAAACAAATAAATGACACTTAAATGTTCAGTAAAGCATTTATTTACCAAACATACTCTGCTGCTTATTAGAGAAAATCAATGAAGCAAACTGATCATTTCTAAGAGAAGTTATGCCTGTTTTACTGAAAGCGCTCATGTTTGTTGGTAAGTACACAGGTAAAATGTTTACTTTACATTTGTTTTGTCAAGTATTCCGTGGACAGCTTGCAAAATGAGTACCTTTATTAAAATAGGCATAACTCCTCTTAGCAATGATCAATTTGTGTCATTCTTTTTTCCTAATAAGCAGGAGAGAATGCTCGTTAAATATATGCTTTACTGAACTCTCGAGTGTCATTTGTTTGTTTTTTAAAACATCACCAATCCGGGTAAACTTCTTTCTGACTCACCCTGTATATCGTCTAAAATTGGAAACGGTATACAATTTGCATGTATCCAATTATATGAATCGAATAGCCCGCGTGCAATGAATAGGCACTTTTGAAACTGCATAGATTTTCATTTAATGGTGTCAATCTTTAAAATGATAATTTTCTGGTCAGTAAACGGTTAAATGTACATACAGAAAACATCTTAATGGTAGACGCCATAATGAAAAGCTAATCGGATTATGATTCCTACAAAAACTACAGGGTGTATCAAAAACAAATAGGACTCTCTATCAGCATGGATTGAATCTTTATTAAACCACTTAACCACGACCGGTTTGATTTCATTGTAAAGTACAACTAATAAAGTTAAAATCCTGAAAATATGAGAAAATTCAATCATCAATTAAGGAAAGCGTCACCAACTAGGCAAGTCAACCTATTTAAATAGGCTAAGAGGGAAATTATTCATATTCTTATCGTGCTAAATTATTCTTATTCTTATCATACTTACGGCAGAAATTGAAGTTGACTTACAAGTCCAATTTCTAAGTCTAAATGTCCTCTGTCAATGATTGGTATAAACACACTATTGACATGATTGGTGCTTTCCTACCACAACTTTCCTATATACATGCTGAGGCTAAATTATTCTTATTCTTATCATACTTACGGCAGAAATTGAAGTTGACTTACAAGTCCAATTTCTAAGTCTAAATTGTCCTTTGTCAATGATTGGTAGAAACACACTATTGACATGATTGGTGCTTTCCTACCACAACTTTCCTACATGCTGAGGCTTTTTCATGAGAACACTGAGCAACATTGAACATTGCACAGAAATATTCATGCATCAAATTTGTGTATTATGTAGCTATTAATAATGATTTGTGCCAGAATTAAGAAGAATACTAAACTAATCTTTGCTATTGTTATTGATAGATGATTTACAATATGAATGCAAAGTATTGGAATGTAAACCATTTCATTTTCTGGTTTGTGTGTGTATCCCATTGTACAGACTAGTAAATGACATGGTTTACGCCAATTATGCTAGTGGTCTTATTTTTCATTGGATTAATCTCAGATTTTCAGAATATTACCATTATTAATTGGGCTTTGCAATGACGGTGAATTGGTCATGGTTCAGTGGTTTTGAAAAAGTAAAAAACCGTCATGAAACAGAGTCCTATTTTTTTTTGATACACCCTGAAGGAATTTATTTGTGTTGAGTTTGTTTTCTGAGTGTTATGATTAGGTTTTCTATTGCTTTCTTGTTTTCCATCATTTTTTAGTTTATTTCTTTTTCCAACCGTGTGTTCGATTCTTGTGCTCATATACTTATTATCAAGCACCGGATAATGTAAGTAAATATATACACATGGAAAAAAGTATCGCACCACTTTTTTGTTGTTGAAAAGTGCAAATGTGGCCTCGAATTTTGCCACCATGGTGTGATATTAAGGATCATTTGTTTGCGTAAGGGGCCATATCCAAACTCTCAGTGATTTTAAAGCATTTTTCTACCGATTTTACCCCGGTATTCCAACGAAATAGAACGAAATAACAATGCATTTCGTTGGAATACCGGGGTAAAATCGGTAGAAAAATGCTTTAAAATCACTGAGAGTTTGGATATGGCCCCTAAGCTGTCCAACAAAATGCTATGCAATAAAAGGGCCACATTTTAGTTTGTGACGTAATCGATGTGATGTTTTTCAAGGCCAAGGGGAAAATGCATGCTTTTGTCCAAAAACATGCATGAAACAAGTTTAGGTTTATAACTCGATATTGAATAGACTTTAAAAACTTAAAATAGTCATTATATTAGTTCTGTATTTGGCGCAAGAAATGTTTCATTTAGACGTTATAGGCTACAATGCAGTGAATGAGTCCAAACATGCCATTTTTTGTTGCTCATAAATTCAGCATATACGATGAGGTCACCGTTGATTTTTAAAATTTATTTGACCTAGGTCAATACTTCCGCAATATTGCTTTTGTCATTTGAACTTATTTAAAATTTGACCTTTTTTTACCTTTGACCCCATAACCGTTGGGCGGACGAAAAAGGGAGTTTTTCATGTTTGAGGACAATCGGGCAACTTTTGAAATTTGACCCCAGATAACCTTTGACCTTGGAAGACTTGAATGTGTTTCCAAAGATTACAACTATAGAGATTAATTATTGGGCCTCTCAATATCGCGTTTTACCCAAACTTGTTTTATGCATTTTCCCTTTGGCCTTGAAAAACATTACATCGATTACATCACAAACTAAAATGTGGCCCTTTTATTGCATAACATTTTGTTCGACAGTTTACGCAAACAAATGATCCTTAATATCACACCATGGTGGCAAAATTCGAGGCCACATTTGCACTTTTCAACAAGTGATGCGATACTTTTTTCCATGTGTATACATGCATGAAGGGGGTCGTTCTTGGAAATCTCCTCAATTTTTTAAAAACAAAACCCTTATTTTCAATTGATTTCAAAGCACATTAAACGCAAAAATAACACTATCTATATAAGTATGTCTTTGGTTTAATATCGTGGTACATGTACATGTACATGTATATGTACATGTACATTGTGACGCATGTGGATGCAAGTTCACAGTAGAATCATTAACATTGACATGTTTTAGCTCATAGCGGTATACTCATCTATTTCGAGTGTAATCAAATTGACATTGAATCGGTAAATACGATAATTTTAATTATCTTAAAAGCGTTTAGGATACAAAAAGATATCTTTATCCGTATTCTTTTGGAAAAGATAGTAAAAACTAAACAAAAGTCAGTATATTTAAAAAGTATTTGACAAGTGAAGCCTCAAAGTTTGCTGCACATGGAAAATAATGGTTATATACACATGGAAAAAAGTATCGCACCACTTTTTTTTCTTTGAAAAGTGCAAATGTGGCCTCGAATTTTGCCACCATGGTGTGATATTAAGGATCATTTGTTTGCGTAAGCTGTCCAACAAAATGTTGTGCAATAAAAGGGGCCACATTTGAGTTTGTGACGTAATCGATGTAATGTTTTTTCAAGGCCAAGGGGAAAATGCATGTTTTTGTCCAAAAACATGCATGAAAAAAGTTTGGGTATAACGCGATATTGAGAGGCCCGATGATTAATCTCTAAAGTTGTAATCTTTGGTAACACAATTAAGTATTCCAAGGTCAAAGGTCATCTGGGGTCAAATTAAACAAAACAACTCCCTTTTTCGTACGCCCAACGGTTATGGGGTCTAAGGTCAAAATAGGTCAAATTTTAAAGAAGTTCAAATGACAAAAGCAATATTGCGAAGGTGTTGACCTATAGGTCAAATAAACAAAAACAAAATCAACGGTGACTAATATAATGACTATTTTAAGTTTTTAAAGTCTACTCAATATCGCGTTTATACCCAAACTTGTTTCATGAATGTTTCTGGACAAAATCATGCATTTTCCCCTTGGCCTTGAAAAAACATTACATCGATTACGTCACAAACTCAAATGTGGCCCTAATATTGCACAACATTTTGTTGGACAGCTTACGCAAACAAATGATCCTTAATATCACACCATGGTGGCAAAATTCGAGGCCACATTTGCACTTTTCAAAGAAAAAAAGTGGTGCGATACTTTTTTCCATGTGTATACATAGGACACTTCAGTATTACTTACTGTACTTGTTGACGAACAAGTATTTTGTTTGGTGCAGTAGTTGCCCCAAATATGCTGGGTGCATCAGCGACTATGGCTGGTTTGTTATCACCGCTCGATTTACTGGTCACACCTGTTCGAGCTGCGGCCCAACTACCTCCTTTTTCATCAGATTTACCAGGGTTGCGAGAAGGCCCGTTAACGGGTGGATGTGTCATCTGTAAATGCAATATTTGAGATCTGGTTGAATAATTGTAAAACGTATGAAACATATTCGAAGTAATCTTTGTTTGAAGATTAACTTTGAAAATTACATTTACGTTAACATTGCTACAATCATGATAATACCAGCGAATACTACCAGTGAACAACCTGAAATAATCGCTGAAGAAATAATCAACCTTTCCCAAATATCCTATAATTAATCACGATTACCGATTTCTTGTTTGGTAACACATTGTCCATAATCTGATAATTCCCTTAGGTCCGAATAATGCAGTTACTTAAAAAACCCAATATAGGTGATCTTAAAAATGCATGTTCAAAATATTTGATTAACGAAAATGTTACTGTACGATAATCAACAATTTCAACATGATCTCCTTAAGCACTTTTTCCCACACACAAAAGGATGGTTGCCTTGATATTTGGTATTTTATAATATTATGGCAACCTGTTGTGGTCCAAGTTATGAATCATTCTCTTTTACAATCTAAGCATTTACATACCTGTCTCTTAGTGTTACTAGCAGCTTCCGGTCGGCATCTCATCTTAACAAGACGAAAAAGACGAAGGTATGTAACAGTCATGATCGAGATGGGAATAAGCACCATAAAAATCACAGCGATAAGCATAGGAACTGCTTTCGGTACCTTCCTTCTTTCGGGCGAGTCCCGATTCCAACCCATATCATACATGACCATACAGAGAAAAGAAGTGGCCCCAGCCATCCCAGATGACATGATAAGAAACTTCTTAACTCTTCGTCTTGATGTTGCGTCATTGGTGTTCGGTTTCGCCACAGTGTAGTATCTATTCAGTGAAATGACGCACAGCGTCATGTTAGATCCACCAGCAAGAAGGACGAGAAGCCCAAAGTGTACCCTCATAACAACAGGTGCAACACATGGTGTTGACGCCACTACAAGTACAAACACGGTGTTGATGGTGGAATGAAGAAGGTCCCAAAATGCCAGAACGAGTGCCAACAGATTGCCTGGTTTGGTACCCGCCGAGCTCCATGTTCGGACGAGAGTACCGATGACAACTCCATTGCCCACGATGGCAATAAGGGTGAGTGCGGAGAGAATTGTACCCCAGATTGCTAGGATTACAGTGGAGGCATTGTCGCTGTGGATGCCTTCGTCACTGATGTTTGTTCTTACACAAACTGGCATAGTTTCAGGCACAAGTTAGATTGACCAGGTTATCATGGTTATCGAATGAAAACATGAGGGGACACAGGACAATTAATATTCGAAAGTCTTTTTAGTAAAAAGGAAATACCCGCGAGATTCGGTTCCATAACAAGACAGAATATTTCCTCGAAATACTTTCCAACGGTCTGTTAGGGAGTAAATCTTGTCAAAATATGGTTCGTAGGAATAGTAAATATATGTCCATGAAATCCAATCAATATGTTGAAGAGCTCACTCTGTGTCCGCTAGCTGAGGCATCTTAAGTCGACATCATACCGGGTTTTGAATAAAATCGTAAAGAGTCATGACTTGGGAAATATTCCGTAATGGGCAAATCATGCAAAAACGTCAACCGTCTTGTTTTCTTCCGATTTTGTTGTCAGCTATCAAATCACTCGAGTGTTATTAAATTCAAAGATATCTTTTGAAAGATGAAACTGTCGGCCAATTGACTAGTGATTCCTAATAGGATCTGTCAATTAGGTATTATACACGCGTAGTCACATCGACAGTTTTCTATTATATGTATAGCTCGGCGCGGTGGATCACCAAGCCAACCATTCGTCAATTATTTTGAATATTTACCTGGAAATTTAATAATATGCAATGTATTCATCCTCTTTTGATCCTGCTTTGACCGATCGACAGCCTGAGCGTGTTTTACATGCTTTACACGACAGCTCGTGGATACGGAGTCACGCGCATGTCTATTATGAATAACAACGTCGAAATGGTTCAATTGGGGTTGGCATATTTTCTCTTAGTTAGAACCACTATGCGGGATTTATTTACATTATTATTATTTAATATTATAAATAAGGTCTGCGTTGAGGAAAATGAGAGCATGGCACTATAAATATATCAATGTTAAAGGTGGCAACCAA
Source organism: Ophiura sarsii (assembly GCA_035610835.1). Taxonomy (NCBI): domain Eukaryota; kingdom Metazoa; phylum Echinodermata; class Ophiuroidea; order Amphilepidida; family Ophiuridae; genus Ophiura; species Ophiura sarsii. The sequence goes on along the minus strand of CM069441.1, from coordinate 125,320,912 downwards.
ATATGTACTGAAATGTTGGCGAATAAGCATGATAAATGGTATTTAATGAAAAGTAAAAACAAAACGGGGGTAGGGGATATATCCCCCTCCCCAAATATTTGATCTTACCAGAGCGATGGCCTACGCAATCATCCCCCAGTGCTATGCATACGTGTATGATAAAATGCTAATTAATGTTAATTATTAATGTATTGGGAGTTTATCTAAATTTTCCTTTAAAGTATTCACCAAATTGCACGAATCCAGTTTCATAAAATAAATACAAACAATTTCAGATTCAGAATGTTTTCGTCAAAAAAAAATTGATCAATGAAGGGAATTGAATAGTTGATAGGCCCATGTACAGGAGCTTCGAAAACGACATTTTACTTCATTCAAAACATACCAAATAAATATTTCACATTACCACGCCTGCCGGTTTACAATATTATGATTTCAACACTACAATAATATATATAGGCTAGGTTCTAGCTACGCGTCACGCCAAAAGTACTTGTTTGAAACATCATTTTGACATTGTTTATAGGGCCCACATAGAATGATTTGTTATCAGTTGAAAAGTGAATCCGTGTTTACGAATTTCTCGTGAAAAAATAACCTATTCAAGAGACAAATGTTGTATATACGAGTATACGTATAGTGTTCCCTCCCCTGGGCATTCGACGTCCTTCGTGCAGGTTGTGTTTGTATCCGGCAATATCACACCTAAATCAGATTCAGATCAGGTTTTACTTATCTATTCATTGAAACAGAAAAAGTCACCATGAATTTACGTAATATCCCAATACAAAGCACATCTTCTACAACTCGTGTTTAAATTTTATCGTATCATCCATTTACATCACCATGGAAACCCATTTGCTATCCTCCATTAACAAATTAACCTCTAAAGGTATAAATATATGATGAATCTAGCCTTAATAATTGGCGACGTTATTTGTTGTTCAACCCTTTGTTATGTGATGTAAAGTAGGCGTGTACCCGGATAATGGAATTGTACAAGGCATTACCATGATTACCTTAATGTCTAATTATTACACAGATGATATGTCACATATCACCCAAATATGGTTGAGATAATTCTAAGGTATCAATGATACATGCTAATTCAATCGATTATCTTGACGATGTTTTATTTATTTATTTATTTGGACATACACTTTTGGAACGGTGGCACAAGTCTTCTCGACTGATGTGTCCTTACACATATTACACAATATTTTCAAATATATGAAACCTAGAGGTAGATAATAGAATGTAAATCTGAAATTATTTTCTGTTTGAGAATCGGCAACTACGACTACAATGCGAAATTTGCCACATAATTGTATTACGCTTTGTATTAAGTTTTGAAAAAAATAATTTCTCACAAATGGTCTCTTACATGATTTTAAATGTTCGACCGGAAGAAAATTCAGTACGGAGCGTGGATGGAAGAAATGATATTCATAGGTTCAAGATGTCCGCTAAAACGGGCGTACCTTGCTATAATAGCGGGTAGCTAGGAGGTTACGCCTTTGAAATAGATTATCTAAATAGTATTTAATATTTAATACTTTATTGCAAATAAAGCAATTGATTTTATTGACGTTTTAAAGAAGGAGTCATTAAATTAAATGTCATTAATGTTGCAACCTGTTCACAACTCGGTGAATATAGCAGTAATAATACGCTGTACACATTCTATGCATAATGCATAACAGCATCAGATCTAAGCATCAAGTGGGTTTTGGATTTCATCTTTGTAGGTCATCTGAGATCAATATAGAGATAAAGTGAGGAATGTTAAAACACACGTATGCTATAAATACGCAAGTGACCCGCATACCTCTTCATTCCATTCGTCCCGTTCAAATGTATCAATGTATCATGATCTTTTTAACGAATCCCGTTTTTGGCAGCCTGGTGCTAAGCATTGGTTTCCAGTTTCCAATACGATTTATTCCGTTAAAATATACTCCCGGGTTCCAAATTGTCGGTTCCTTTCATCTCCAGGCTGCTGTTAACGAGATTCCTTTTTAACAGCGCACTCCAACATGATGCAAAATGTGCACCTCATAAAGAGGAATATCCAATTTGCGTACTATATATTATGACTAATGGCGTTCCCACTGACGAAATTCTTTCCATCGGAGTGCAAATGTAAAACCAAAATGCCCCCATGACCGAATGCTCATAACCAGTTAAAAGGCCAATAAATTACTAATAAAATGTCAACAATAAATTGTTTATTTGTGTGGTCTGGAAAGGTGCTCAGTGGAACTAGTCGGCGGAGTATTTCGATTGAACTCTTTTTCCTTTCAGTCTTTATATAGCAGTACGTACATGTATATGGAGACATCCAATTTCAGGGGGAAAACACCATAGGGCCCCTAATAAAAGAAAAAGAATTACATTTTAATCCTTTCCTTATGGCAGATAATATCTTGTATCCTTGAAAATGAATTTATTTATAACAAATTGACTCTTAAACCATTTATAATTCATATGTTATTGGCAATAATTATCAATACCCGTCAGTCGTTATTAGCTGATTAGGGAACAAATATCGTATTCCCGTATTGGCGTCATACATTCTTAACATCTATGTACAGGGTGTCCAAAAATGATCTATATGGCCATGTGTTTTGAACTCGGCTTTGCATTTTTTTGTTGAATCATTTAACTCAACACTTCAATATGGTAGAGCTATCATGGTTCAGGTGTCATTTGAAAGCCCCTACATCTAGCTACATTGTGTGAATAAATCAGGTATTTCGATCACCATTTGGCTGAGGTACGGTAAATTATAGTTCGAAAGTGAAGGGTGGCGGTTTCCAATAAGTTCAATTTATAATAATTCCTAATCCCTGTATTCGTAGTACAACCATGCTTTCGGTCTCATTTTAAAAGTGATTTTACATTATACAAATCTATTGCCGATGTCCTTGACTTTCTCCCTATTCGCTATACAGTACACTTGCCATAATTCGTCGGTTTTATATAAATGACTATAACAAGAAGTGTTTAACCTATGATAGCAAAGGTATTAATTTTTGGAAAGTTCATTCACTTCCCGGTATATTCTCTTCCAACAAAGTAAACCTTAACAACCATACTTGTTCTGATGGGGAATATCATGGGGAATATCTCAAATATGCAAAGTAAATTATGAAAGGAATACTGGGATAGGTATAAATATATTATTGAGCTTTAATCGAAATATGAACATTTCGATATTTTTTTGAACATAGGACTCAATGCTAACATGTTACGATTGACAATGTTCAACAACAACAAAATCAACATTTTCATATTTCGATTAAAGCTCAATAATATTAAATTTCAATACCATATTGGATTTCTTGTGAGATTTCTATTTAGGAAATATATACTTTTTATGGGGTAAGGCAAGTAATTATTGCGATACGTTAAGGGAAGTGTCAACCCTAAATATATGACATTTATCAAGCACTGTAACTTTTAAACTAATAATGTAATGTACATAAAAGTATACAATTTTTCAAATGAAATGAGTCGGAGAATCCATTTTTGGTATCAAATTTCGCCAAAAATAGTGATTTCTACATTTTTGCCCAAAAATCACTTTTTTGGCGCCAAAAATTTACGGACAACCTAACAAAATCAGTTTTTTATTAAAAATTTCAAAATTTCACCAAAATCATCTAAAGTCAATTATCTAGGAAGCACTTTTTTTTTTTGGCTTAAAAATTTTTAGTTTTGAAAATAATGACCAAAAAGTGCAAAAAATGTGATTTTTGAGATAAAAAACATTTTTTTGGCACTTTTTGGTCAATATTTTCAAAACTAAAAGAATTTAAGCCAAAAAAAAAAAGTGCTTCCTAGATAATTGACTAAAGATGATTTTGGTGAAATTTTGAAATTGTTAATAAAAAACTGATTTTGTTAGGTTGTCCGTAAATTTTTGGCGCAAAAAAAGTGATTTTTGGGCAAAAATGTAGAAATCACTATTTTTGGCGAAATTTAATACCAAAAATGGATTCTCCGACTCATTTCATTTGAAAAATTGTATACTTTTATGTACATTACATTATTAGTTTAAGAGTTACAGTGCTTGATAAATTTCATATATTTAGGGTTGACACTTCCCTTAATTTGAATATCAGGTGTGCTAAAATGTAAAAATCTGGAGATGCAACGCGAAGCGTAGCGAAATTAAAACACATGACCATATTCTGTTTGAACAAAAAATATAAAATGTAAATTCAGTGTATCTACATGTAGGTCTGATACCTGCAATATAATGATAGATGTATCTATACATCCCAGCCTATTATCCAAGACATTACACGTGGTCAATGCGTGGCCAACTTTAATGTAAACAAATGTGTTATATCTTAAGGAGTAATACTTTAATTTAATCTTCTATTTAAAGGGGCATTGAGAGATACTTATGGGAGTGCGCCCTCAATTATCCTGGAAATCAGGGGGGGGGGGGGTTTGCATCAAAGTAATACTTAGGCATATACTAACTACCATCTGAAACAGTTTACCAACATTCGCCGTTTATCATATAAAATGTCATGATTTTCTTAGTTTCGATATGATCATATCGAAATGCTGAATTCGGAAGTTATGCGATCGTTTTACATGCGTACTTTCGCGGCAAATCAACCCGGAAGTGCCGTTATTTGCTTATTTTGCATGAAGGCGATGTCGGAATTGTATGACATTTTGGATTTGGGCTATGTTGATGATTATCTTTACGTTATTTGCTCATTTAGTATATCGATACATCTCTCAATGCCCCTCTAAGGTATTATAGTAAAGATTGTTTACTTCCTTTTGATGATTGGATCGAAAATCTTGCGGACATAACTGCATTGCACAACATCGTACATCGCTCTCACCATCTCCTCTTTATAAGTCTACCTTCCATGCAGATTTTGCAGCAGTCAAGTTCCACTTACTTGAGATTATTCTATGTAGGCCTATGTGTTGTAATGGCAGCTTGACATCCTGTTCTGAAAAAGACGTTGCAGTACCTAATAAAAACTTGACATGTCCCCGTATATTAGGCTTTCGCTTAGTCTAGCTCCCATACAATATGGTTCGCTACATGCAAATGTATCAACACCCATCCAACCATCCTCTCTTCAAGGTTTTTGAAAGAGTCGAGCATTTTGCTACTGAGGGTGAAAACATCAAATTGGTTATTTGAAAACCACTTTAAAATATTAGGATTACTCATCAAATTTGCCAATTACTGAAATTTGATAACGTCGATTTCCCATGACCCGATTCACCCTGTAACACCATGCACGTAAATACATAGTCTGGTGTCCGCGTTGATCTTACAGGTTATATTCAATTCACACTCATATTATTTATTCAAGACTGCCTACTAATATTTCGCATATTATTAATGACATTTTTAAGTTTTACGCAAATACTAAGTTACTATATACCCATATTGGATATAAATAAACTAAATTTCATTTGGTATGCTCTTCTGTAAAGAACATATTCAATTTAATCTTTATATAGAGTATGAAATAGCTCTGATAATTTCTTTAAAATTGGGTTTTTCCGTTTTAATTGTGTGTAAGATATAGGCTATACGTCTTTATTTGCTAACAAATTTTGCTTTCTACCAATTATTTTACCAATTAATTCCATGTCCATACAGGTGATTTTCCCCCTTTCTAAAGCCGATTTTGTGTAAACGCGGCACTTTTAAAAACCTCTTCAAGATACATTTGTCCCTTATAAAGACCTTATTATTAGACATCGTCAAGGAACATTTTCTCCTTTAACGACATTATTACCTATCGTCAAGGTAAATGTTTTCTTGAAGACCAGTCTAGTTTTCCTTCAATTTAAAGGTGCACATTGCCGAGAAAAAATGAAATTTGGAAGAAAAAAAAGAATTGTTTCAATAGATAAGGTACGTAGGAACCCTGAAATGTAATAATTTATTTGACAATAGTTGAATGATGACGCTAGATAGAAATTTGGTTGAAGCAGTTTATGTGGTAAGTGGTGCTGATAACTTTGATGTAATCTACATCGACATTACCAACTCGTGAAATTTTACACGATAGACGGCGAATTAAGGTAAACGGTTTCAGATGGTCGTTAGTATATATTCTAAAGTATTACGTAGGTGAAAAAACCCTGATTGCCAGGAAATTGGAGGGCGCACTCCTATACGTATCTCTCAGTGCCCCTTTAAAACAACGTCCTAGCCCCAATTTCAGATTTTCCATCAAAATGTAGATATGCCGATTCTGTTTAACTTATCTATACAATTTCCGGCAATTGATTTTATCCTACTACCTCCTTTATATTTGACACAGAAGAAGAAAATGAATGACCTTGATTTGTTAACGGCTGATTTAATATCATATCTCGCGTGTCCTAGTTCTGCTCTTCATATTAGACGCCATAGAAAAGATAGAAACCCCATTTCATATCTCAATTGTGCACACCTTAATATATAAACAGGGTGGGAATAATGCAACGTTATCATGTTATGTTGAATCGCGTAGAAGTGGGTGTTATCGGGCGCTTTGTTGGTGTGGGGGTGTGTGCACTCGCTCCCCTGGTGTGGGGGTGTGTGCACTATGTGTGGTTTGTGCGTGATTTGATAAAGAATTGTTACCTAAGCAAGATTACAGAAAGCGTTGCAATTATAATTACTTGCCTTGCGGTTGACACATTTTTGTCATTGCAAATACATTCAATACAAGTTTATTACATAATCGATTTTCTGTATTTGTGTGTTGAAATTGCAGATATTTGCTTTGTAAAATAGATGGATGCTGCTCAGGATATCATTGATATTGAACGTAAATAATGACTCCGTGTGCAACGCGAAAGGCAATCCGGCCAGTCGCATCTAAATGTGTCTATACAACGTCAACAAAATGAATGCATGGGTTTAAAAGGGGATCATATTTCATCTCATACCTGGGACCAAACAGAGTTAACTAGCCAGGTGGGAAAATCTTGGTATTGAATAGATTTCCCCGGATAAAGGTTAAATTGCCCGATAAGATGGTCAAACTCATAAAGATCTAATGTAAGACAATTTATCTTTTTCTTTATACATTTTGGAATCTGAACCCCTGTCACCCAAAGAATCCTATTTTTATAAGGAAAAATGTCACACAAAGACCCGCTTTTTAGAAGATATTGTATAACTTTCTTCTTTGGCGATTTGCTGGTTTATCATCATAAAATACCGGTATGAAGGAAGTATAGTCCCCTTGTAATTATAGTCCAGAGGACTATGGCTTCTCGGGACAGTGTCCCTAGGAATAGTAGCCCTTACCAAAGTAGTGTCCCTAGCCTTTATATACCAGGACCATATCCCTAGCAATGTATAGTGCGAGTCTAGTCTACAGCATCTAACTACAGGGGGACTATATCTCCCCCACACTGGTTCCCTTTAATGTGTTGTTCTTTGCCTTTCCTACAAATGCTTCCGCCATTGACATGTTGCCATTACACACCTTTTACGGAAATTCACCTTTTACATCTTTTGACTACTTGATATACAATATTGGTCCATTTTTCCTAAATCGGTCATAATTCGATTGATAATGAAGATTTCCCATTTCCTGGTTCTCCTAGCCTCCAAAAATGTTAATTGTGTTTACCATGTGTAGATTTCTTAGCAATACATGCAAGTCCCAATTAAAATTTTAAAATGGCCATTTTCCATTTCCCGGTTCACCCTGCATTACAAACGGTGTGAGAAGTTGCGTTGACCTTTAGATCTTTTGAATATCGAGGCTCAGATTATTATATTTGTTAAGTTAGGCCGTGGGGCCCTTTTTAGTATTGATCACCATATTTTCCACCAATTGGATTCACCCAACCCAACATCATTTTCGTTGTTCATTTGGAAGAAAATATTGTCCTTGATTATGAAGGATTGGTTTAATTAATCAACTTCTTTGGATGTTCACCAATTGTGCGCGATGAAAAATCGATTTGAAATCGTGATTTCAATAACATGGTTCTTCCTTTTACATAATATTATCAAACAAATTGGTAATATGACATCTCGTCTTGACTTTTTTCACTTCATTTGGTCACACTGGTGTTCGATGTTAATATTTGTATGAAAATAAGTAAATTATTTCTTAAGCATTTTTGTATCCTTTGAATACCTTGAAATTTTGCTACAGACTCTGTGAAAGTGTAACCATACTTCCTGTTGTAAGTAAATTTGATGTCTTAATTTCATTTATTCTAAAAGGTAGCAAATACAGATTTGAACATATTACACGAGGGTACTAATTAATATGACCATATAATACTATGATTCTCCCAAATTAAGGGCAGCCTAGATACCAGAATTCCTCGCGGCAGCTACTCCGATGAGTTTATCTCACCTTTGACCCCAACATCTCGTAATACAGGTAGATATTACACATTTTGAGCATATATACCGCGATGAGACAACCATTTTCTAGGTGAGTTTGCACCATTTTAATTAATTTTTACGGTTAATTGTGATAATTTTAAAATTAAATAAATATAAGCCCTGAAGTATTATACGAGGGGGTGTCAAAAAGTTTTTGAAATCACACAGAAGTGAAGGAGCTATATCGATGAAATTTTGTCAGTGTAATCACTGGTCCTTAAAAACATTATGGTGCAAAAATGGTCTCATAAGTATGTTTACTTTTTGTACAGGTGGCGCTAGATGCCAAGGCCGTGTAAATCAATGACGACTTCAAAATATGAAAATTTGGATAATTTTTGAAAATTGTTAATCACAACATGTTAGCATTCGGTCTAAACATCAATAGCACATTTGGATTCCTTGTGAGATTTCCGTTCAGAAAATATTTACTTTTTATCGGTTAGACCAAGTAGTTATGGCGATATGCTAATTCGAATCTCAGATGGTGTAAATTGTACAAATCTAGAAACACATGGTCATAAAGCCTTTACACATGCCCAGACAGGTTCAATTAATGAAACAGATCACAACCTGGTTTAAAGGTAATCATGTTACAGAGAATAGCGCGTCTCGCCTGTTCATCAAAAGTGAATTGAAAGAAATGATGGTGAGATGTATGATAAAATGTAGCACTGTCACAGAGGTAGGCATTGTAGTTAATGTAAGGGATGTAATACCTTAAGGGATGCTCAAATGTTACCCAGTACTAAAAACCTTCCTTTGTAGCAACTGTACACATTAAAGTAGTTCCTTCATAGCAACTGTATACATTAAGGTAGTTTTTATCTTAAGGGAAGTACTGTAGCGGGGGGGGGGGGGGGGGGGGGGGGGGGGGGGGGGGCGGTTATCATTTATCTCTTTAGCCTTGTCTTGTCAGGATGGCATACGTATACCTCCCAATTTCTATTGCTATTTTAATTAGGTCCGTTTGGTAGGGCAGAACCACCATGCTCTTCTTTTTAAATTACACATAGTTACGACACTTGACATCTGATCTGGTTGTCCTTCATTTATTTTCTTGTATACATTGACCTCTGATGACCTCCAAAATTCAATTAGCTAAAAGAACACGCCACCCCCATTCCCTCCACCAAATTTCATCAAGATAGGCCTTACAGATCTTATTTGACCCCTGATGACCTTGAATGACCTCGGATGACCTTGAAAATGTAATCAGCAAAAAGAACACACAACCCCTTCCCTTTACCAAATCCCATAAAGATAGGCCTTACGAATCTTATTATGACCTTGAATGACCTCGGATGACCTTGAAAATTTAATCAGCAAAAAGAACACACCACCTCCCTTCCCTCCACCAAATCCCATCAAGATAGGGCTTACTGATCTATTTGACCCCATATTTGACCCCAGATGACCTCCGATGACCTTGAAAATGTAATCAGCAAAAAGAACACACCATCCCCCTTCCCTCCACCAAATCCCATCAAAAGAGGCCTTCCGGATCTTATTCGACCCCCAGATGACCTTGAATGACCTCCGATGACCTTACAAATTCTATCAGCAAAAAGAACACACCACCCCCATTCCATCCACCGAATCCCATCAAGATAGGGCTTACTGATCTATTTGACCCCATATTTGACCCCAGATGACCTTGAATGACCTCCGATGACCTTGAAAATGTAATCAGCAAAAAGAACACACCATCCCCCTTCCCGCCACCAAATCCCATCAAAATAGGCCTTACGGATCTTATTTGACCCCCAGATGACCTTGAATGACCTCAGATGACCTTAAAAATTCTATCAGCAAAAAAGAACACACCACCCCCATTCCCTCCACCAAATCCCATCACGATAGGCCTTACGGATCTTATTTGACCCCAGATGACCTTGAATGACCTCCGATGACCTTGAAAATGTTATCAGCAAAAAGAACGCACCACCCCCTTCCATCCACTGAATCCCATCAAGATACGCCTTCCTGATCTATTTGACCCCAGATGACCTTGAATGACCTCCGATCACCTTGAAAATTTAATCAGCAAAAAGAACACACCACCCTTCCCTCCACCAAAGCCCATCAAGATAGGGCCTTACGGATCTTATTTGACCCCCAGATGACCTTGAATGACCTCCGATGACCTTAAAAATTCTATCAGCAAAAAGAACACACCACCCCATTCCCTCCACCAAATCCCATCACGATAGGCCTTACGGATCTTATTTGACCCCAGATGACCTTGAATGACCTCCGATGACCGTGAAAATGTTATCAACAAAAAGAATGCACCACCCCCCCTTCCATCCACCGAATCCCATCAAGATAGGCCTTACTGATATATTTGACGCCATATTTGACCCCAGATGACCTTGAATGACCTCGAAAATGTAATCAGCAAATCGAACACACCACCCCCATTCCCTCCACCAAATCTCATCACGATAGGCCTTTCAGATCTTATTTGACCCCAGATGACCTTGAATGACCTCCGATGAACTTGAACATTTTATCAGCCAAAAGAACGCACCACCCCCCTTCCATCCACCGAATCCCATCAAGATAGGCCTTACTGATCTATTTGACCCCAGATGACCTTGAATGACCTCCAATGACCTTGAAAATTTAATCAGCTAAAAGAACACACCACCCCCCTTCCCTCCACTAAATCCCATCAAGATAGGCCTTACGGATCTTATTTGACCCCATATTTGACCCCGATGACCTTTTATGACCTCCAATGACCTTGAAAATGTAATCAGCAAAAGAACACCCCCCCCCCCCCTTCCTTCCATCAAGTCCCATCAAGATAGGCCTTACGGATCTCCAGATATCGCGTTACAACACGTCACAAAAGTTTTAAACATATTTGACCCCGATGACCTTGAATGACCTCCAATGACCTTGAAAATTTAATCAGCAAAAGAATCTATCACCCCCCCCCCCCCCCCCCCTCTCTTCACCAAGTCCCATCAAGATAGGCCTTACGGATCTCCACATATCGCGTCACAAAGGTATTACTTAGCACACGGCGGACGCCGTACGCCGGACAGAAATAGTGATAACATAGTCTCATCCTGATTACATCAGGCGAGACAAAAACCCACCTGTTTTACGGGCCTAACCAACCTACTTTTTGCATTTTTCAAGAATATGTTTTGGGTTTTGGGGGGGTTTTAGATACTTTTTTCTCAAATCATGTAAAATCAGCCATTTTTGGGCCGGAAAATGTCTATAAAGAATTATAAAAAAGTTTGTTTAAATTTTCCCAGATTTTTGCAGATTTTGGTGACATTAAAAGTTTAAAAATAAAAAAAATCGCCCGACCGACCAACCCTACTTGACAGGTTCGTCCGCCCGTAAAACAGGATTGTTTTTTTGGTCGCCTTATAGGACTTTAATTTATCATTTACACCGAAAACCTCAATATGAAGAGTAAACACAATTTATAAAGTTTGGGGACCATTTACAGTCTTTTATTCAACTCAATTTAACATGAGACAACATAGTTTGACATAGACGTTAGGTGTTTATAAATCACATCATTACTGACAAAACACAAAAATAGAACCCAGGATAAAGGTGTATTTTAAGCAATAATTTAATAGTAATCTGAAAAAGTGATGGGTTATTCTTAGTCATATATATATATGAAGAGTTTATTTGCAAAACGTGCTAAGTTCACAAAGTGTACTTTGGAGAAAATCATATTTTTTTTAATATGGACATTTTGGTTTGGTTGATTTGGTTAATACTGCACACAGGGTGAGTCAAAAAAACTGCAACAGTGGAAAGAAGCCAACTTTTTTTTAAAACTAAGTTGAAGTTTGAAAATGTTTAAATGTTATAAGAATACCCTACTTGTTACTAACTTTGTGTGAAAGTCAATATCATTTTCCGTTTGCCTTTGGTGAACCTTTCTACCCATGCACCTATTTCACACGTTTGTCCACGAGATAGCCAAAACATGCCTAAGATCGCAAAACGTGTCTCTCGTTCAAATTTAGAATCTTGAGTAGATTCGTGATGTAATTGGAATTTAATGCATTATTTCATGTTAACATGTGAGTTAACATAATCAATTTACCTCACCCATGCTATAAATTGCTTATAATGTTCTTAATTTGGATGAAAAACTGAACCTTTCCAATTTTTTGTTAGCGGGATATTCAAATATGAAAATGCAATGTGTGCCATTTCAATTGAAAATCACTGTGTTCGTGGACAAACACGAAAATTGGAGTGTGCGGCAAAGAGGGTCACCAATGACAAACAGAAAATGCGATCGACTTCATCTTTTTACACAAAGTTAGGAACAAACATGTTATTCCTGCCACGTTTAAAAAGTTTCAAAATTCAACATGGTTTTGAAAACAAAATGGATTCTTTCCACTATTGCAGTTTTTTTGACTCAGCTGTATGGCTTAAATTATGACCATACGAAACTAAAATAACACGCTTGGTTATCTTCGTGTATGTTCATCAGGATTGTTCAGTAATTATAATAAGAAATTGTTTTTCATATAAAACGGATTATTATACTCATTTGTAACAGTTTCATGCTACACTGAGCACTTCATCTGACTATTTGACGCCAGCTTTCGTCACAGGCTTTTTATCCTGATGACCACCGGAAGTAGAGGGGGCGGTCTTGATGAGATTAACTGATCGTAAATATAAATCCGCGATAACGGAGCACGTCGCAGCAACGAACCATGTCATCGGGTGGGAGAAGGCTAAGGTCATCGACAAGGAAGCACATAAGACCACAAGATGGTTAAAGGAGTCCATTTGGATTCGAAGAAGGGGGAAGGCCACTCTCAACAAGGATGAGGGGGCTTATCAACTCAACAACATTTACGATCAGTTAATCTCATCAAGACCGCCCTCTACTTCCGGTGGTCGTCAGGATAAAAAGCCTGTGATGAGAGCTGACGTCAAATAGTCTGATGAAGTGCTCAGTGTAGCATGAAACTGTCACAAGTGAGTATAATAATTTGTTTTATTATTATACTTCAACTAACCTTGGATTTGTCATATGAAAAACAATTTCTTATTATAACACGCTTGGTTGAAAACCTGAACCTTTGTTACTTTGTTACTATCTCTCTCGTTTCCAAAATGCTATGGACTTAGCACGTTTTGCCACTAAACAGATTGATCCACTTTCTATAAACACACTTTGAAACAATTATGGCTCGAAGTTCAGCATTCCATTTTAAAGGTTGCCAAATGACTTAGAAATCAAAAAGAATGAAAATAAATCTCATTTCCTATTCTTTTTATACTTTTTGAATATTTTGAACTTAAAAAAAAAAGGAGCACTAAGTTGTATTTTTACAAGTACAACCCCTTCGCGTTTCGGCAAAAATTTGAATTTGAATATCTATTGGACATGGCGCGTTTTGCATCATGCGATATCGAGATTCATGATATCGCATGATGCATCAAGAATAGGCAAATTATAAATAGTGTCTGCTATCTGCCTAGTCAAAATTAGGTCAAATTCCGACTTACGATTTACTTCGTGAAATAGATGATGAAATATTTGGACAAATGATACATATGCTCACTATTGTACTGTACCATATTATATGTATCACATAAGGCAAAATAAAACATGTTTAGCATCCTGCCTTTTTGAAAATAAGGAAGGAGGAGGCACTTTTTTTTCGTCTTTTTTTCCAAAATTACCGCCCGGCACATTTTGTCAAGATAGCTGGCCGGGCTATTTTTCAAGATGGTTGCCTGCTTTTTTCAAAATGACAGCCACTTGGACTCAAGAAATTACATATTGGCTTCTTATGGGCAAGATGAAACAGAAAATGAGACCAAAATGATGTCTTGTCCTGAGTTCTGAGATGTAGAGAACCAGTTTATTTAAAGAGGCAAACAGCTTCATACAAGGTTTTTTCAACAACAAAAAACAAAAAAAGGAGGCGGCCCCTAAAAAGGAAGCGGGCAGGGACGCTAAACATGAATATTTTTTTATTTGTCCTAATGAAAATAAGCTCAGTAAACTGCAATCATTAAATAATATAATAAAGAGTATTACATGGTTAAAAAATAGGCACAAAATACAGGAATTATTAATATAATATATATATATGATTATTAAGTGATTTTAGACACAATGACACTGATATAAATACATAAAACAAATATGCTATATCATTATAAACAATACCTTACCTGTATTCGTGCAATAGATAAAATCATAATTCGGTTACATTTTTACTTTTTATTTCACAAAACAACAGCCTCGTGTAATGGGAAAATTAAAAAAGTGCACGATATATTTGTACTTACATTACATTATAGATCATATAATTCACAAAGATTCAAGTTACTTGTTGACAATCAAAGAAGATTTTAAGGTCTTCCCACAATGCATTACGCAAACGCCAGCTAACTAAAGCTTTTTTCACACTATGCATTCGTCGAGCTCTTAAGTTTTGAAAATAAGAAAAAGGAAGACTGATAACTAATTTATTCATTGATGTAAACTAGAACCTAAGAGCTCCAACAATGAAAGCGCTATGAAGCCAAGTTTGTGTGCATATGTCTATGGGAACCAAGACAAATTGGAGACCAGAATTAGGGATTTTTGCAAAAACACAATGCATTGTGGTAGTGTCTTTAGAATCTTCTTTGGTTGATAATATTGATGTGCATCATTTACCATTGTTAGCGTCAGAACAGACACGTACTATTGCACAAACGTGAATCCATTTTTATCTACCATTGCACTGCATGGTCCTATCATTTTTAAAGAAATGTTACACACTTTGCAGAAACTGTGTGCAGATCCCCCCCCCTAAGCTTTGAATGACATTTATATTGTTAAGAGCTGATGAGGACTTCGTAAACTACCAATTTGCCCATCCCTAACCTGAAGACATTGACATTGATAAACATTGCATGGGTGATCGGGGGTGGTAGTTGTCCATTAATAAGTTTACCTGTCCATGACTTTTTACAGGAATACAGATTGCTATGTACAAGGCATTTAAATGCATTCATGCGAAGCTACATAAAGGAGGGGTCCCGCAAGCACAACATTCTGCATTATACAGACTGTAACAAAAAAAGTTATACAATCGCAATTTTATTTTTAATTTAATGTTAAAATCTTGCAATGTCAAAATCATTTACACTCTGTGTTAAGTTCCGTTTTGGCTACCAGAATCATTTTATTTGGTCTTTTTATCTACTTGCGTTTAAAATTCATGACTAATCTACTAAGTCGTCTAGAAATCGAGTTGGGCCACTTTCACAATATCATACAATCTTATATCTTGTATAAATTAAATGGTTAGGGTATCATGCAAGGAACATTAAAGAGAACAATATAATTCTTTTTCAAATAGTTTTATTTCATTTGAATAAATAAATTCATAAAATAAATAAATAATATTTGTAAAGACCTAACCTTTGTAATACTTTTAACCACTTGAAATGAACCATTGTTGTCTAACAAGAGCGCTCTATACTGCTATGTTCCTGGTTCGATTCCATTCATATTCATCCCAGTGGTTTTACCATTGATTAAACCAAAGTGGCCCAGGTGATTTCATGACTACTTTAGACAATTGATCATATCTCTGCTTACTGACCATCGATTGTCATGAAACAAAGCTTATTCGAAAGCTAAGAAAATTCCCCTCGCACGCCATTAAAACTCGAAACAGAAATTCTATGGGAGATATTTTTAATATTTTTTTCAAAACTGTATAACTTTTTTTGTTACAGCCTGTATGTTAGAAAATTAATTTTTGAGCCAAAATTACGTAATTATATAGACCCAAACAAACATACCTATGACAAAAACAAATAAAAACCGCCATCTCCAAAGTCTCAACATGCACTTTTTAAAACTCGCGGCAATCGAATGTACTGGTGTCGATGAAGTCATACTTATACAATGCACTTGCGGGAATTTGAGCACAAATAACCATGACGTCATCGACACGAGGACTTTCGATCGCCGCAAATTTGAAAAATAGTTTGTTGAGAAATGGTAGGTTTTATTTGTTTTTATGATAAGAATGAAAGTTTTGATCAATACTACTACGCATTATGAGCTTGATAATTATTTTCCTAACATATAATGCACAATGTTGTGCTTGCGGGACCCCTCCTTTAAGAACTTGAACATGAACAACAGACATTGGTTATCATGGCACCTCCTTACACAAATGCACAGCGAACTTTCATAGTTGAAACCTATTTGTAGACACGTAGGCCTTCAGAGGTTCAACGCCGTTTTGCAGCATAATTTCCCCAAGCAAACCGCATACCCAGTAAGCCAACAATTGCAAAAATTGCTAGGAAATTACATCATCATGGAACCATCCGGAACAGGCAATCGGAAGCATCAGGCAGAAGGTGGACTGGTAGATCCCAAGCTAACATTGCTCGAGTAGCTCAAGTCTTAAGAATAAACCCAAATGTCAGTTCCAGACAGAACCCTCTTCCGAACATTTCACAATCTACTTTCAACCGGATAACAAGGAAGGACCTTAGGTGGCACCCTTACAGGCTTCAATTCAGGCATGGTCTTCAACCAGGTGATTATGCGAGACGGGTAGCGTTCTGCCAGTGGCTCCTCAACAGGCCAGCACGATTATTAAGGGAAACATTAATGATTGATGAGACAAGTTTTCCCATGAATGGACGAGTCAGCTCATCAAATAAACGGCAATATGCGCCACAGGGCCAACCCCCCCCCCCCCCCCACACAATTTTGTCTATGACATTCCAAACGATCGTCGGAAGTTAATTGTCTGGATAGGTGTAATTGGTCATCGTATCATGGGTCCGGTCTTTTTTGCTGGAAATGTCAACGGCCAGAATTACCTAAACTTAATCAACAACACTGTTGTCCCAGAACTGGTAAGATTGTATGGGCAACAAAGAAACAGATGGTATTTACAGGATGGTGCTCCAGCACACCGTGCTAGGCCAGTCCATGATCGGCTACAAGAGCTCTTCCCCAACGCGTGATCGGTCTGGGACATGGAGTCGAATACTCGTCGTGGTTTTGACTAATTTTTTTCTACCCTCAGATACCATATATCAACATGGTTAGAGGATTTACCGCGTCTAAGGCTGTGCGTGAGCTCGCAAAGAAGGTATTCGATGAACACATTTTGGCCACTTCATCTGTATTCGGAAAGGGGACAGATAGCGTCCGTGGCAAATGGATGCCACTGAATCACGCGAATGGGCGTAGGGGAAAAAATCAGGAAAGAGCTCAATACTTTCACTGGCAGGAAGTGCAAAGATATCACTGGAGACATTAGTTTGGTCGCCCATCAGTACATTTCCCAATATGTCCACTCTATGTACATACGTGACGGGATTCATCTTTCCGTTTAAAGTTTTGACCTTCTACGTTCGCAGTGGTCAGACGCACTTGAGTATTTTGATCGTAATGACGGACTTCGCTTTCCTATTGATTTTTGAAGCAAAAAAGCGGTGGGGGTGTCAAGTCCCCTTTTCCAGTCGGTCTCTTGCGTGGCGTGAAGTGGGGGTCGAGCGGGGTCAGGATGGGGGCAATTCCATGGTCACGGTTGTTTGCATGACATTTGAGTCTTTCTTTATTGCGGGGCTCATGGAAGTATTCTTGCCCAGTCTCCTTCCGGCTTCATATTTCCGTCCTAAATATAATAATGAATTGAATAATAACATTGAATTGACATAGTGCCTTTTATTTAGGCATCTTAATCCGAGGCGTTATATATTCAAAATAATACTTGCGTCAAATTATTCATTAGCACGTGTCCTACAGTATAAGCCATTCGTGCTTAGTAAATTATATAAATAATTGATGTCTAAATAATTGATATCAAAGTTTGTGAAACGTTGTGGGTAGTATTTTGTTGTCGTCATAGCCCATATATTATAGGTTTATCAAATAAATTGAATGTCATGGTCTCAGCTGGCCAGTCCTGCATTTCCTTATATTTTATTGCTTTATTAATTAGGGAGTCATCTAAGGGCAAATGGTAAAGTCTTACATAGTATGAATTATTTGATTATTATTTAAAACCGTAAATGTATCAAGTTAAAAACAATATAATATATGCGATTGTGCATTCCAATCAAATGCAGCTAGTTTTACTGCTGACCACTAACAATCACAGGTCATAAGAAACACAGAGTGCTGCGTAATCCTTTAGCCCACCCCCCCTTCTAAATCGTATCACGTTCCAATGCAATATAGCCTATATTAAAAGACAGTGAGACCTATTTCCTATCTTTGTGATTTCTATTCTCCACTCATACACAATATTGAAATACAATGGACTGCAATTCCAAGTGTATTGTAACTATGAGTTTTTTAATCAACTGGTGGTGATCAAGATTATTACGTGCTTAAACATATTGTCATTTGCAGAACCAATTTAGAAAGACAAACATCAATACTGCAATTTGCAAAACCAACTTCTACCTTTGTTCACGCGGTACAAGCACAGAAAATAGGACCATCTTCAAAACCAAGACCCCTTACACAATAGCAAAGATGAAGTGCTAATGAAGATTAACTAATGAAGGTGCATAGTGTGTACGCTCAGGCCCTTCATTGAACGAAAACTAAATCACCATTCGATTTCGACGAAGATAAATGTTTATTCAATGAAGCAAATGTGTAATGTGTACGCTCGCTTCTTCGAATGAAGAAAGTCGTGCAGAACAAATTACATAGCCAGGAATCAAATTCCAGTATCGCGTGGCAACCAACCAAATAAACACACAGAGGATGATCTCAATAATAACAACACACAGCGATCGCGCCTTTTCTTTCACACACGCTACACAGAGCAACAAATTCCTCCGACATCCAGGGTTTTAAATCATCATTTTTCATCAACAACCACTCAGACCAGTCATCAAAATGGCCAGCCAAGATCCAGCAGACCTCACGCGAGGCAAAACATGGACGGAGGAGAGGACCTAGCAATTATCGGGGTATACACACTTGCACAGTACAGATGGAATCATTGAAAGCGAGGTTCTCCCCTCACCATACACTATCACGCCACACTGCATTTGCCTTACCAGCGGGCAGCGTATAGCGTTGCTGCCCTTCATCAACGACAAGTACCTTGCAGCAACGCAGTTAAGAGCAAAGTTCGTTGACCTGGCTAAGATGCTCCCTCGCAAACCATCAAGTCTAGACACCACGATCACCAAAATCTCTGTGGCAGAGGACGGATCTACATCTGTGGCATCGTCTAAACCGTCACCCACCATCGCTAAACCAGTAGAGTGGTGCCAGGCTTTTTCGATATATGCATCATATCATAGCTTTTACTTTCCTCACCTAACAGCGGGGCTTTTCACTTACTCAGCCTTCATGGCCAGCAAGATGGCAGTCTTCCCTCTTGAGATGGCATTAGCTTACGATGACGAATTCAGGAGGAAGATGGCAAGATATCCAGAAACCATGAAATGGGAAGTACCTCATCACGAGGCCTTCGACACCTGTTTCAAGTCAACCATTAACCAGGTGGCCATCCCATCACTCAAAAAAGGCAGCACAACGATTAACACCGAGAAATGTCGCAATTTCAATGCGGGCGATGCCAAGCGCCATGCCCTAATAATAGAAGGCACACCAGCATGACATGCAACCTTCCACACCAATGTTCCACACACCACCCTGCAGAGTGGAAGGCGCTGATGCAACAGATCCCCCAACGTGCAGCAAAAAACGGTCACCAACGAGGGAGGAACACTCCAGTCTTCCCTCGTTAGATCCAGCAGGTGTTAAGAATCAACACCCTTCTACCCCATCAATGTTAAAACATGGCATCCTTTTACTGGCAGAGCACCCCGACCAACGACTGGTAACTGACATTTGTGAAGATCTCATAATGGGAGTCGATATAATGGCTTCAGAGGCACACCGCGTAACCTGGTCACACGTAATGTTATCAGCATTTGAAAACCAGGAAGTTGTTCACAAAACTATTGATAAAGAGATTACTTCCGGTTGGTCGTTAGGTCCATTCGATGTACCGCCATACCCGCAATTTGTGATCAATTCTATAGGGGTAATTCCAAATAAAACAGGTGGTCATCGGATGATCACGGACTTATCGAGGCCAGCAGAAGGAGTCAACCACTCAATTTGCAAGGAGGACTTTAGCATTCAATATTCGAGCATTGATGACGCTGTAGCCATATTGGAGCAGGTGGGCCGTCATGCTCTCATGTGCAAGCTTGACATCAAAGACGCGTTCAGGCTTATCCCGGTGCGCAAAAAAGATTGGCCCCTCCTTGGGTATCAATGGAACGGTCAGTTTTACTTTCATACCAAATTACCATTTGGCCTACGATCGTCACCATTTTACTTCAACCGAATGGCTACATTACTCGCGTGGACTATACGGCATCACTCGGCTTCTACAGGACTTATCAATTATCTAGATGACTTTTGGTGCGGTGACATACCAGAAAGATGTGCGCACACATTCCAGGTGGCACAGGACATTTGTAGTGAAATTGCTGTGCCCCTTGCCGAAGGTAATCTAGAAGGTCCAACCTCGATTATCACGTTCCTTGGAATTGAAATTGACGCTTCAAATCAGACACTATCACTACCACACGGTAAGCTAAATGAAGTCCAACGGGAACTAAAGGAATGGCTTACGATAAAGAAATGCACAAAACGTCAGCTCCTATCACCAGTTGGAAAGCTCTCTTTTGCCTCAAAGTGCATACCGGCAGGTCGCCTGTTTTTCAGACGTTTAATTGACCTATCCATGAAAGCCCAAAAGCTGCACCACGTGTTGGATCTTAACAAGGATGCACGAGTGGACATATTATGGTGGGCCAAATTCATGCCATTATGGAATGGTACGGCTCATTTTATTGATGCGGTGTGGCAACCGGCCGACACGTTAGACCTATTCACTGACGCGGCATCATCTGTAGGGGCAGGTGGCTTCTACTCGGGCAAATGGTTCTTCGTAGCGTGGCCTCAGCAAATCAAGGACAACAATGAAATATATATTACATGGATGGAACTTTTTCCTATAGTGGTAGCAGCCAGGCTATGGGGACATTTGTGGTCAGGCCGCAGAATCATGTTTCACTCGGACAACAGAGCGGTTGTTGACATTTGGTTTAAGGGCAGTTCAAAATCATCATTAGTCATGTCTTTGGTCCGGCACCTCTTTCACAGCCGCCAGGTTTAACTTTCATGTGGCCATATCTCATGTACCAAGTCATATTAACATTATCGCTGACCTTATATCTCGCAATTTGCAGGTCGCTTTTCACCGAAAAGTTCCATCTGCGGATCAAGACCCGACACAAGTGCCATCCCAGATCATCCAAGACCTGTTCCCCAGCTGTTGACTTTACAGGCAGAAGGAGAGGCACTTCTGGAAAGCAGCATTGCTGTTAGTACCAGAGCATCATATACTACAGGTATTTTACGTTGGGACCTTATGTACATCTATGAAAAAGAGGTACATGTACATCTATGATTGATAATACTTTTAGGGCAGAACCAACAAAAAGGGCAACAACAACAACAACAAAACGCCATGTTTTACGGGCAAACACGCTTTGAGAGGGGGGTGACGCCGAGTCAGAAATTTCAGAGCGGGTAGGGGTGCATCACAGCCCAAACATGGGAGGTCTTTTTTACCCTGAGTAAACAAAAAATCCCAAAATAGGGGGGGGGGGGGTGGTGAATATAAATTTTAGGGGATGAAAAATGGGGTTTTTTTGCCATATAGCGGCCATATGCTATAGGTCCAACAGTTGCTCTTTAAGGGGCATTGAGAGATTGCCGAGAATTTTTTTGAAAAAAGGAATTGTTTCAATAGATAAGGTACACAAGAACCCTGAAGTGTAAAGATTAATGGGAAAAATGTTGAATAATGGCGCTTGATTGAAAGTAAGTTAAATTGATCATCAATAATATAACAGGTACATGCGAAGAAAATTATTAATGATAAAAAAGTTATGAAGTGTTTTGTCTAAGAGCGCGTAGCGGACATTATGTCGATACTTAAACATGCATCATGATATGATTGCCCGGATGAATGCAGTTCTTTTATCCTTATCAAAATCTATTTTCATTCTCAGCATGTGATGTAGCCTAGTTTAAAGGAAAGAAGCTATCTCGCCAGGAGAAGTAATGTGCCTTGAAGGAAGTCTTAATTCCAAGTTTGAACTATGGATTTCCTTTAAAGGAGTATAAAGAGAAGACAAGAACGGTCAAAAGGTGTGTAGTGTACCAACCTACTGATTGAAATAAGTGAGGTTTGTATAGAGATAACGGTCTAGCTGTTTGCAGAGCAAGACCAAGACAAATCGAAGTAATAAAGAAGAAAATATGCCAGGTATTTTCAGAAAACGGCCTGCGTATCACTATAGAAGCCAACAAGAAAACAGTAGATTTTTTAGATATATTACCATTGACCTACGTTCCGGAACATACGAGCCATTCATGAAACCAAACAACACACCATTGTATGTTCCTAAAGGCAGTAATCATCCACCCTCAATCATAAAATACATCCCAGAGGGTGTCAACAAAAGACTGTTGAGAATATCATCAGACAAAACTGTCTTCGAACGTGCTAAACCTGCCTACCAAGATGCCCTCAACAAAAGCGGCTACAACTATGAACTTGAATACAAACATCAGCAACCAGCACCAAGAAAAAACGCACTCGATCTCGAAATATCACATGGTTCAACCCACCATATAGTGACAACGTAAAAACAAACATCGGCAAAAAATTCTTCAACCTACTTGTCAAATCTTTCCCACCCTGACATCAACTCCATAAACTCATAAATAAAAACACAGTCAAATTAAGCTACAGCTGTATGCCCAATTTTCAACAAACAATTTCATCTCACAACAAACGCGTTATGAACAAACTGGACACGAACCCACACACCGATGACAACTGCAACTGAGGTTGGATGCTGTTAGCAATGAGGCAGAACTCAACAAACTAAACTTTGAGATCTTAAAGACAGAGCAATTACATCTCATCCAGTGGTATGAAAATCTTGGCATTCATCTCAAACTCAACCCTTCGATCCAAGCTAATGGCAAAACGTTGCCACCTAATCATAGTATTTAGAACCAACATTCACAAATCTTCACCATTCAGGATCTGATGCATTTGGTAGCAGCCGTCAATGAATGGACATGGTGTTTTGGGAACCCAGATCCCAAATATTTTTCGCTATTTATGATCCGGAGGTGGTGGATGAGGTGGAGCCGGTGGAAACACCACGCCGGGAACCAACACCCGGGAGGAAATCAGCCACACAAGGATCTTCTAGTAGTGACTACGCAGCAGCTGGATCCTCGAAACCGGGAGCAAAACGACCTGCAGAAGAAGTCGCGATAAAACGGATAGCGAGAAAAGGGCATGACCTTCGACCCTCCAATATTAACTAGCAAGATTATAAACCATTCAGGATACTGGAGAGGAATGTAAAAGAAATCATCTTTAGATAGTGCTGTCAAGAAAGTTTGTTTTGGGGAAGAGAGGGAGGAAAAGAGACAGAAAGGGGTGTGAGGGGAGGTGATATGGGGCATGACCTTTGACTAGTGGCGTAGCTCAGGGGGGGGGGGCAGGGAGGGGGGCAAATGCCCCCCTAATAAAACGGATAGCGAGAAAAGGCCTCGTATTTAGAACCAGCATTCACAAATCTTCACCATTAAGAATCTGATGCATTTGGTAGCAGCCGTCAATGAATGGAAAGTGTGTTTTGGAACCCAGATTCCAAATATTTTTCGCTATTTAGTAGCAAGGGAGCAGGCTCATACTTGGAGGAAGACTATGGTGCAACTTACACATCAACTATCCATGCTGCCTCCTGTGAACTTTTATCTCAAAGTGTGAGATGAAAGACCGGTGTTCAAGTGATAAACATGAGAGAACAAATTATGTCAGTATCTTGTCATCATCACGCCCAAACTGTTCTCTAACGAGAGAGCAGTTAGAAGCAAAACAGAAGCTTCTCAAAGTAAAGACCTTGAACTTGAAAACAAATGCCTGAGAAAGAAAGTCCAGGAAGTGATACAACAACAAGCAATCGAAAAGAATGCAAGTGAGGATATAAACCACCTTCTCAATGATTGTACCGCTGATGTGGAATAGCACTTTGAGGCAAACTCATTTCAGAGTATTTTTTGGGAGGAGCAGATGAAGTATAACAAACTCAAGTCAAAAAGGGCCATGTGCTGGCACCCTCTTATTGTGAAGTGGTCCCTCTTGTTGAAGTCAAAGTCCTCAAAAGCTTACCAGACAATGAAGGACTCTGGATTCATCAACCTCCCCAGCGAACGCACACTGTATGATTACCGTCACTGCGTTCCAAGTAAGATGGGTTTTGTACCCGAGACCATAGCGATGCTTATTAGCGAATGCAAAGAAAAAGGTCTCTACACAGAACCATGGAAAGAATGTGTCGGGATACTACAGTACGAAATCAAAATCAAGAGTGATCTTGTGTTCTGCCCTACCACTGGTGAACTTGTTGGATATATCAATTTAGATAACACTAGCAATCAGCTACATGGTTTGGAGAATGGTATCATGGATAAGGAGAGCCAGTTGGCAACGAGCGCACTCGTTTTGAAATTCCCTCTGGCAGCATTCAGCACATCTTCAGTGGATGCTACCCAATTGTACACCATTTTTTGGCGAGCGATAGAGCTATTAGAGATGGAGGTTGGTCTCAAGGTGTTATTCATTTCTTGTGATAGAGCAGGGCAAAATAGAAAGTTTTTGGAGATGCACCGTGATCCTCAAGTACACAACCCTCAAGAACCTATCAACTGGTGCCCCATCCCATATCCCGATGATGACCGCACCTCATCTTTTGAAGACCACACGCAATTGTTTTGCCAATTCAAACAGCCACAAAATGAGCCGACATCTTTGGAACAATGAAAATGATATATCATGGCTCCATATAGTTAACCTCTACGAACAGCATATTGAAGGGAATCTATATGTGATATCCAATCTGAATCGGGCCCATATTGATCTGACATCGTTCAGCCAAATGAAAGTAAATTTGGCTGCGCAAGTGTTAAGCGCCAGTGTTGCAGCACACCTAGAACTAGAATATGGACATGAGGTCACTGGTACTGTAGAGTTCTTAAGACTCATGAACAAGTTTTTCGACTGTGCCAACACCAGAAATCTCAATGAAGGTCGGAATAAATGCAATCCAGACCTTGACGCATAAAGAGACCCAGAAGATGAAAGACTACAGTGGCTGACAGGTACATTTTAGAATACTTTGACTCTTGGAAAAGCAGTGCTGCGAGCAGGCAATGTAGATTTACCAAAGATGAGATAAATAAAATGCAGCTGAGTCAGCAGACGTTGCATGGGCTGAAAATCTCTGTACGGCCCATTGTTGAGTACACACAATATCTACTGGCGCAAGGTGCTCCATTCATCCCTATCGATGTCTTTAATCAGGATATTTTGGAACAGCATTTTGGACATTATCGCCATAAGGGTGGAGCAAACGACAACCCCACAAAAGATAATGTGAGACACACCTTGGACACACTACAAGTTGTTGGCTCTTCAGCTCTTGCTCCGTTACGAGGTAATACAAAGCAAAAGAAAACTCATTTAGATATGGACTCGCTGAACAGACCATTGCCAAGGAAAATGTCAAGGCCTTGAATCTGGATATAAAATGTGCCGTGACCAAGCGGCATGATTCAGATGTCAGGACCATTTAAATTTTACAATGTAGGTAATAAGGAGTTACAAATTCTTGTTTTACTTTGTCCTCTCAGTTGGTAAAATTGTTTGTTAATTAAAAACTAAAAGTTTTTCAATTTTGACCAACCAAAAGCATATTCCACCTGTCTTTAAATGATGACAATTTAATCTTGCGGTGGTATAGTCCAAGGCGATCAATCATTATGTCCCCCTGACCTAGCTTGCCCCCACCCCTGGAAATAAATCCTAGCTATGCCACTGTGTCCATGGATAGTGTTGGGCAATGCATGCTCTTTATATAGCCTTCATAACATATTGAATGTGTTTTATTCCCTCTGGAATATTTTCTCCTTTTCCCTCAAGGTTGTTTCTCATGATAAAGTTCAGTCTAATTGCAAAGTACATGTAATATTTTTCTACAATAATGCTCCTCCCAAAAAGAGGGAATTAAGGTCAACAAAAAAGGTTTGTCTCAGAAACCCGCACGCATAGGTACCTGAAATAAGCTTCGCGGCGATGCATTTTTCTTCCATTTATTTATTTGTTATTCTCTGTAAGCTTGAATCAACATGAAAATTATATGCATACATTTACAAACCAGCAAATTCATCGCAAAGCTCGTCACCGACAAGCGTATGGTCTTTCTGATCCAAGACGCTGCTGAAACACTCGTAAAGAAAATGAATTGTTATGACCACCAGCATATCACACCTGTTCTCCGAAATCTGCACTGACTTAGGATTAATGACAGGGTTATTTTTAAGATCGTGCTTCTAACAAATAAAGCTCTTAACGATCAGGGGCCAATTTACATTACAGAACTCTTACTATGCCATTCACCATCTAGATCACTAAGATCCACATCTCGTGCCTTGCTCATTCCTCCCAGGAACACTAACACTGTGTTCTACGGGCATCGTGCTTTTGCATTCCCAGCACCTTTTATTTGGAACAAGCTTCCGTTCAATATCAAGGCTGCTGCCACTATCAATATTATCAAAAGTTGCCTGAAGACATATCTTTTTAACAATGACATTTTATAAATGTGATATGCTAATTAATGTGAATGTTATTGTACTGGCTTCAGGGTTCGTACACTTTCTGAGCAAAAAAATTCAAGGACTTTTCCAGGACTTTCCAGGACTATAATTGAAGAATTCAAGGACCTTCTCTAGTATAATGTACCAACCAATTTTTAAACAATCATACTATTTGCCTACTTCAAAACCATATTGGGGCATTTAAAACATATTGTTAGCTCAACCACTTACTTATAGAACATGTTGATAAATTTATTATCCACTAGATATATCTACAATGTAGTTAGTTTATGAATTCGATGAATTCCTCATGGCATTCAGCTGAGTTTCAATCTGTCTATCTAACTGTTCTATGGATGCACTTTTGTCTTTAGCAGTCCGTCGCAAACTGTTGCTCTTTGTTATAAGTGTTATCTGACCTTTTGCCTCTGCTTTCTCAGCATATTCATTCTGTATTCGGGCTCTTTGCTTTGAGTTCCTCTAATTGATCAACTGCTTCCTTCCTCTTAATATCATTGCTTTTATAGTCAGGAAAATGTTGATATTTAAGGAGTTATGAGCATTTAAATATTTCCTTAAATACAGGCTTCAATTGAAAAAAGAAACTTTGAAACCAGAAATATCCCATACCCCCAATGTTTGTAACCGCAAAAGTGGTATGACCTGAGAGTTAAGTTGATTAGGAACGGTTTCCATTTTTGGAAGAATCCCCCCTCCCCATCTCTTCCCCTCCATTTCCTATCCCTTCCCTCTTCTAGGCTAACCCTATTCCCTCCCTATCGCTATTCCCTTCCTACCCTATCTTCAACAAAACTAAGTTAAGTCCAATTAGTATTTTTATATCACTAGTGTAGGTATACCTTCTTTAAATTGACTAAACTATCCCTCCCTTCCCTATCACCATCACTACCCTCTTCTATCCCCTCTCACCCCTATTCCCTTCCTCTAGCCTGTGCAGCAGCTTAACGAATTACATGCTATTACATGTAATTGCTTACTTCACAACTTGCTGGCTGGGCCTGGTTTTTAACACTGTTTAGGCCAAACAAAAATAAGTGTTCATATTAAGAGTTACAAGCATTTAAACATTTCCTTTAACACTGTCTTTCAATTGAAAAAAGAAACTTTAAATCCAAATATCTCCCTTACCCTTAAGTTTGTAACCACATAATTGATACGCCCTGAAAGTATAGTTGATTAGAGATTTTTAAGTTTTTGAAAGTATTCCACATCCACCCATCGCCCCCCCCCCCCCCCCCGGACCATGTGACCCCACCCATGACGTCAACAAGGGGAATTCCCTTGTTTTTATGACTGAAGAAACATGTGTGTTCATTTACCAAATATGGTTCATTATGTTAATGACATCGGGTTATCCAATCACTGTCAAGAATTGTTGTCTTGTTGCCATATAAGGAATGATTGACCTCAAATTGGGAAACCCGTTTTACTTTTGCGGTGCTGGGGATTCCCTTAATAAAACATGTGCTCGCCAACATTAATATATTACATGCTAGAATGCTTACTTCACAATAGCAACAGCCGGGAGCAACAGGGCCTGGGATACACTATTTATCAGCAATTTAAAAGAGGTATTTAATTAACAAAAATTCTGAGAACCTTCAATGAATGAATAAAGATGAAAGATTAATAGTATGGAAAATAAAATGAATAAAAACTTTGAAGAATTTATTTCAGGTTTTCAGCTGGTTCAATACCACTACAGCATTCGAATGGTTTAATATTATTAAATATTAGTTTTGGCGACCGCGCCGCGTGACAGAGTTTATGATGTCAAAATAATGACAATATGATGGGACATTGAGAGCTGTCAATGTTTTGTGGGGGAGCACATTTTGAAATTCAAGGACTTTCAAGGACTTTTTTCGGAATTTAAGGACTTTCCAGGCCTTGAAAATGAAAAAGTAAAATGCCAGGACTTTCAAGGTTTTCAAGGACCCGTACGAACCCTGGGCTTTCCACAGTTTATATTTTGTTTTGTTTTTATATGTGTATTGCTATAAATAGTTCGATATAAGGGAAGATGGCAATCTAATGCATTTAGGAAGTACATAAGGTTGTGAGTGTACGCATCTTGGGATTATGTTTCATAATGGAATCAGCTGAGAGTTCCCACTGTCCATATACCCTTCATGAGCATGAACTCAAGCATGTAGACCAGGTTAAATATCTTGGAGTAACCATCACCAGCGACTTCAGATGGAACAAGCACATAGACAAGATCACAAATAAGGCAAATAATACTCTCAACTTCCTCCGTCGTAACATCAACATTCAAAATCACCAACTCAAAGCCCAAGCATATAAATCACTTGTCAGACCCATCCTGGAGTACAGCAGCCCTGTTTGGGATCCTCCATCAGCTGTCCTGTCAAACAAACTGGAAAAAATACAAAGGAGAGCTGCCAGGTTTACCCTTAACAACTTCAGGAGAACAAGCAGCGTTGGAGCCATGATGCAACAACTCTCATGGCCCACCCTGGAGGAAAGAAGACGACAAGCTAGACTGTCCATGCTCTATAAAGCTCACCACAACTTAGTTGCTGTCGATACCACAAAGTTCCTGACTCGTAAAGACAACACCGCACAAACAAGAACTGAAAACTCCCAGGCCTATCACATCCCACACTCAACCAGAGACTACCACAGACTGTCCTTCTTTCCACGCACAGTCCGAGAGTGGAACAACCTTCCAGACTCAACTGTCCTGGCCATATCCCCACAGTCTTTCAAGTCAGCAATTCAAAAAAACTAAATTGCTGACAGCTTGCATCGCGCGCGCCAACTAAGTGCTTTAGTCTTCAACCTCAATGAAGTTTGCACTGAAACAGGAAGAAGAAGAAGAAGACTGTCAATTGCTTGCATTGGATTTATGGGTTGGTGTGGAGATGAGGGGTTCGCTGTGGGCACTCTCTGTGAGAAATGAATGTTGAGTGTTATAATAAACTGCTCACAAAAAGTATCAAAACACTTAGAAATGATCCAATATAATAACGGCTCGAAAAGGTATGTATTAATCGAAGCAAATAACGAAGTGCATAATTTTGTTCTGCGTATTTTGACACCTCGATCGTTGAGATACGATGTTGCGGAGCGGAGTTATTGTCATTTCAATGATCGTGAGTCCAGTTTCAAAAGTGACACTCATCCCTATTGAAAATCACGAATCTGATCATTCTAAACAGTAATGCAAACCTCTTTCTATAGGATGATTGTCACTTTTGAAACTGGACCCACGACCATTGAAATGACAATAACTCCGCTCCGCAACATCGTATCTCATCGATCGAGGTGTCAAAATATGCAGAACAAAATTATGCACTTGGTTATTTGCTTCGACGAATGCATACCCTTTCGAGCCGTTATATATTGGATCATTTCTAAGTGTTTCGATACTTTTTGTGAGCAGTTTAGTAGACGCCAGGGCTGAGTGTATAGTCAAGCCGATGGCACACACACTTTTTGCCACTTGAATTTGGTGATTTTGTGTAGTCTAGTTATTGCTACCACAGTAGGGATTTGCTGAGGGCACCCTCTGTCAATTGAATTATGGGGGTGTTTTTACACCTGCTGAGGGCCACCTTTGCCACATTCATTATCGCGTGTTTCTGTAGGCTAGTTTTTGTTCCCAAATTATATGAGGGATTCTCTGCCATTTGTAAATGATTTGGGGGTCATCGTAGTTTAAGTTTTCTAATGCTAAGGGGCTAGCTGTGGGCACCCTCTGGCATTTGAAATAGGGGGTGTTGTCATCGTTTTGTTTATGAATGCTGCCACTTGGGTTATTGTGCAAATAT
Source organism: Ophiura sarsii (assembly GCA_035610835.1). Taxonomy (NCBI): domain Eukaryota; kingdom Metazoa; phylum Echinodermata; class Ophiuroidea; order Amphilepidida; family Ophiuridae; genus Ophiura; species Ophiura sarsii. The sequence continues at coordinate 125,289,912 of CM069441.1, read as the reverse complement.
GTGGTATAGTTAATGTGCTCACTCAAGGGATTCGCTGAGGGCACCATCTGTCATCGGGACGGGCACATTTTCTGTACCTTGTAATGGTTCCTATACATGTGTTAAATAATTGGCCGGGTCTGATAGTTCGTCTCATGGGTCGGTCGGTCCCCCTTCTGCCCTTCGTTTGTTTTTTGTGGGGTTTGCCCAGACTCCTACGTTGCCTGGTGCGGTGGGATGTGAAACCCCACATTAAGTAATGTCTATGAACTCTTATTGCACTAGTTACTTATGGATAGTTTTATGGTGACTAGATTGAAAGCTGGTGGAGAACTAGTGTAGCCTAATTCACCACCAACTACTCCGTACTGTTTGAAATAGGTGGGCAATTTAATGAGTCCACTTCCTCGACTAATTTAATAAATATATTATGCCAATGGCAGCATTCACAAGCTGGTGATTGCACAAATTGTATAATGATTATTATCATTTTGTACCATTTTTCAAATTGTGAAGCGCCTAGTGACTGGTTCTGATGTTATGCGCTATATAAATCTTGCTTATTATTATTATTATTTCTGAACTTTACATTTTATAGGAGAACATAATCAACATCTACTGTATGTTTTAAAGCAAATATATTAGCTAATAACCTAATGTAACTTATCCCCTCCCCGCAATATAATCGATCATTCCAATTGATATCTGTACAGAGCTTACGGAGAATTATTGCATGATTATTGACCTATTTACAGCAGCTGTGCGTGCAAATAGAAAACGGGGTTATCAAGAAGAGCATGCCTGATTACACCTGTTCGTTTCTATACCCAAATTTAAAAGTTGTTACGTTTTTGTGCAGAAAGATGACCGGCGTGTCACGCGGACGACCTTACCAGGACAAATTCATTGAGCTAGGTTTCTATTATGTGGCAGATCATGAAGTTCAGAAACCTCAGTGCGTTATTTGCTACAAAGTACTCTCGAGTGAATCCATGAAACGGAACAAGTTAGAACGACATTATCCGTCTACAAACACGCAGCGTACAAAGATAGAGATCACTCCTTTTTTAATAATAATAATAATAATCAGTACTTATATAGCGCCTTTTCCAAATGGCTCAAAGCACTGTAATTTTGCTGCTGGTGAATCATCAGAATCAGGTCGCATCAACTAGGGGCTGCCAATTTCTAGCGCAAACCTATCCGCACTTAGATTGTAACAACCACCATTTTTCAATGCAGCTCCCCAAATACCATTGGGTCAAGGAAGTTTTTTGATAACCGAAACAATTAATCACCGATTTTGAAATGGAAGTTAACCACCCTTAAAAATACCTGCTTAGATAAACAATGTTAATGTCATCAGACCAATGAACGTACTCTGGAAGCCTCCTTATCGTGTTTCACTGCACATGGTAGTGGCATGTGACTTTGTTCTGTGAGGGGTCGCACTCTGATGCTGGTTTCTAGAATGGGGTCCCCACCAGAAATAGGTTGGAAACCACTACTGAACTTCATATCACATGCTGGTTTTAACTCGCATGTAATTATTAACCTTTGTTCACTTCTATTCCTTGTTTTTAGATCCACCTGTCATGGTGTTCAGTTTCCAAGCATAGTTCAGTCTCTAATCATAGATCATTTGGGCAGTCCAGAAACAGTGAAGAAGGATCACCATTATTACTTTCCCACACCTGGTAAAAAGGTCCGACCATCCCATGATCTACTAGTACCAGAACAGCCTGAACAACCGGCAGAAGCAACTAACCGATCTCCACCAGCCATAAACCAGTCAACATCATAAGTGACTTGTGAGGAATCAATAGAACTTACCCTTGTTTTGACAAACATGATTTTAGTAATAAGATCAGTGAACTAAGAACTACTCTTGACAATAATGTAAAATCTGAGTCTGTGATTGAGCCTATCTTTCAAGTTTCTGAACACGATGTCTATCATGAGTTTCATAAACTGTATGCCACCAAATCTGCTAAGCGAAGATGATGTTTTAAAGGCCATCAAAAATGCACCCACAAAGTCATGTATCCTTGATGCAGTGCCCACCTGGTTTTTGAAACAGAACATTCAAGCATTTGTGCCTATTATAACTTGTGTTGTTAATGAATCTCTTGGCTCTGCTGTCTTACCACAACATCTCAAGCACTCTATTGTGACACCCATTATCAAAAAGCAATCCTTTGACTGCAATACTCTAAAAAACTACAGACCTGTATCCAATCTTTCTTTTATTTCAAAGCTTATTGAAAAACAAGCTTGCAAGACCATCAATGATTACATGGAAGAGCACCAACTGAGTGATTCATTACAGTCAGCCTACAAACTGGCTCACAGCACTGAGACAGCTCTGATGAAAGTCAAGGACAATGTTATTAGATGCTTAGCTCAACGTCAAATATCCTTCCCTTGACACTGACAGCTACTTGCATGATGACTCTTGACGACGGTATAGTGATGGTGAATGAAAGCAACAATATTAAAACGAGATACCCATTAGATAGATGTTGATGCGGGAAGGTTAAAGAGAGGATTTTTCATTTGCACAGGTTATCAAAGAGGAATTGATTAGGACTGGAAATTTCTATTTTATTTCTTCAAAAAATGGGATCAGTATGGATCATGTCATTAATTTATCCGGCGTTCAAAATGATCTAAAACTATGACCTTAATATGACCCTCTACAGCCCACCTTTATATATAATCAAATAATAAATTGACTGTGGGGATGTCTTTAATTACTCAGACATCAGACTCATTGGACCATATGAAGGAGTAAATGATCAAAATAAATCCTTGTGTAGAGTGGGTTCATTCGTCAATTTCAAGTTGAACAAAGAGATACAAGTAATATTAAATACAGAGTGTCCCAAATGTTTTGCTACATTTTTATAGTCTGTTTTTGGTAAATCAAATTGACGGAAACAGCTGTTAAGCAGTCATTATTCTCATTCATTACTGAAAAAGATGCATATTTATCAAAATCGCGCTTATAATTAATTACTTTTCTGTTTATTTTTTTGTCCACCCCTTCTAAATTATTGATATAGTCCAAGTAGGGTCATCCCCTCATTAACATTTTTATCATTCAACCAATCAGAAATAAGTGTTAATAGTACTTCCTCATAACTCATTGAATCAAAACAAAACGTGTGGTGCGTGCATTGAACGGCGCACACGAGGAGTGCATTACTAAGGAGTAAATGACCAAAATAAATCCCTGTGTAGAGTGGGTTCATTCGTCAAATTCAAGTTGAACAAAGAGATAGAGTAATATTAAATACAGAGTGTCCCAAATGTTTTGCTACGTTTTTATAGCCTGTTTTTGGTAAATCAAATTGACGGAAACAGCTGTTAAGCAATCATTATTCTCATTCATTACTGAAAAAGATGCATATTTATCAAAATCGCGCTTATAATTAATTACTTTTCTGTTTATTTTTTTGTCCACCCCTTCTAAATTATTGATATAGTCCAAGTAGGGTCATCCCCTCATTAACATTTTTATCATTCAACCAATCAGAAATAAGTGTTAAAAGTACTTCCTCATAACTCATTGAATCAAAACAAAACGTGTGGTGCGCGCATTGAACGGCGCACACGAGGAGTGCATTACTATGAAGGAGTAAATGACCAAAACAAATCCTTGTGTAGAGTGGGTTCATTCGTCAAATTCAAGTTGAACAAAGAGATAGAGTAATATTAAATACAGAGTGTCCCAAATGTTTTGCTACATTTTTATAGCCTGTTTTTGGTAAATCAAATTGACGGAAACAGCTGTTAAGAAGTCATTATTCTCATTCATTACTGAAAAAGATGCACATTTATCAAAATCACGCTTATAATTAATTACTTTTCTGTTTATTTTTTTGTCCACCCCTTCTAAATTATTGATATAGTCCAAGTAGGGTCATCCCCTCATTAACATTTTTATCATTCAACCAATCAGAAATAAGCGTTAATAGTACTTCCTCATAACTCATTGAATCAAAACAAAACGTGTGGTGTGCGCATTGAACGGCGCACACGAGGAGTGCATTAGACACTTTCAATGCACTCCGCGTATTTTAGGTTCTTGTTTTTTGATGGTTCGACACAACTAAGAGTGTATGAATTAATTTTATTGGAACGCAGTAAGTATGCAGCTATCGCAATTATTCATGAAGTAATGAATTTCCATCAAACTGAAGGCATTTGGATAGAAAAAATATGTATAATTTTAACAATATCAAACTTATTACCTAATCTCTATTCTGAGGCCCACTATAACACTAGGTGGAAGGTTTGAAGACATTTATAAGTGGTTTTTTTTTTAACTTTATGACCAGAGAAATCATTTGTCTATGATAAACCAGTGATTTTTTAATATTTTTAGGTGTTTTTAAGCTTTTTACACAAGATATTATTTAATTTTGAACCAGTACAGTTATATCAGATCAGGGATCAGTCTTACCATGGTCTTACACATAATATACATAATAATAATTCTAATGTCAAGTTGATTCTCATGAGCTGAAATTAAGTATTTTTTAATTAGATAATGCCATTGTCTTTGTTGCAGGATTCATATGGCATTTTGAGAAAATGCTTCTCTGTGGTGACTATGGGAACTCTACAAGACCAACCTGTGATCTTTGTTTGTTGGAGAGACTAATACCAGGGGAAGGGAGTCACCGTTTCATTTACCTATGTATGAGCTGAAGAGTCAACCATTTGTTGTTAATAGCATACACATTGTCACCAAGGAATGTTTCTTTCATAAATGTGTGGATAATTGTTCCAATGAACATGATTATTTTCAGTCCATCTTTTTTTTATCACAATGTTTGTTTTCTGGGGTCGGACCAGAGAAATTATTTTCTATGATAAACCATTTAATATTTTTAGGTGTTTTTAAGCTTTTTACCCATGAAATTATTTAATTTTGAACCAGTACAGATATATCAGATCAGGGATCAGTCTTACCATGGTCTTACATATACATAATAAGAATTCTTATGTTGAGTTGATTCTCATGAGCTGAAATTAAGTATTTTTTAATTAGATAATGCCATTGTCTTTGTTGCAGGATTCATATGGCATTTTAAGAAAATGCTTCTTTGTGGTGACTACGGGAACTTAATCAACACCAACCTATGATCTTTGTTTGTTGGGAGAGACTAATACCAGGGGAAGGGAGTCACCCGTTTCATTTACCTATGTATGAGCTGAAGAGTCAACCATTTGTTGTTAATAGCATACACATTGTCACCAAGGAATGCTTCTTTCATAAATGTGTGGATAATTGCTCCAATGAACATGATTATTTTCAGTCCATCTTTTTTTATCGCAATGTTTGTTTTCTGGGGTCGGACCAGAGAAATTATTTGTCTATGATAAACCATTTAATATTTTTAGCTGTTTTTAAGCTTTTTACCCATGAAATTATTTAATTTTGAACCAGTACAGTTATATCAGATCAGGGATCAGTCTTACTATGGTCTTACACATACATAATAAGAATTCTTCTGTCGAGTTGATTGTCATGAGCTAAAATTAAGTATTTTTTAATTAGATCAAGCCATTGTCTTTGTTGCAGGATTCAAATGCTTCTCTGTGGTGACTACGGGAACTTCATCAACACCAACCTATGATCTTTGTTTGTTGGAGAGACTAATACCAGGGGAAGGGAGTCACCCGTTCCATTTACCTATGTATGAGCTGAAGAGTCAACCATTTGTTGTTAATAGCATACACATTGTCACCAAGGAATGTTTCTTTCATAAAATGTGTGGATAATTGCTCAAATGAACATGATTATTTTCAGTCCATCTTTTTTTATCGCAATGTTTATTTTCTGGGGTCAGACCAGAGAAATTATTTTCTATGATAAACCAGTGATTATTTAATATTTTTAGCTGTTTTTAAGCTTTTTACCTATGAAATTATTTAATTTTGAACCAGTACAGTTATATCAGATCAGGGATCAGTCTTACTATGGTCTTACACATACATAATAAGAATTCTTATGTCGAGTTGATTGTCATATGAGCTAAAATTAAGTATTTTTTAATTAGATCAAGCCATTGTCTTTGTTGTAGGATTCAAATGCTTCTCTGTGGTGACTACGGGAACTTCATCAACACCAACTTATGATCTTTGTTTGTTGGAGAGACCAATAGTAATACCAGTGGAAGGAAGTCACCTGTTTAATTTACCTATGTATGAGCTGAAGAGTCAACCATTTGTTGTTAATAGCATACACATTGTCACCAAGGAATGTTTCTTTCATAAATGTGTGGACAATTGCTCCAATGAAAATGATTATTTTCAGTCCATCTTTTTTTATCGCAATGTTTATTTTTTGGGGTCGGACCAAAGGCTTAAAATATATTGAGACCCCCCCCCCCACCCACCTCCCAGTATTAACAAATAATACTTCTAATCTCCAAGAACATGGGCAGACGTTTTTGATGACATAGGCAACCGAGCCTATAGTGTGTGAACGAGTAGCTGATGAGGGTTGTAGCTTTCTGGGTGGGCCGACATTAACTCATAACAGAAGTGATAGTGAGCAATAAATCCATTGTACGGAAAAATATAGACAATGTTGAAAGATCAAAAAATCAACAATCTACACGTTACAGAAACAAAGACCAAGATCAAGCTTCGCCAACGGTGTGCACAATGAAGACGAACCTGGATGTCTGCACTGTAAGAATGACTCGCATACACTAGAAATGTGCAAAGCCTTGCAGAAAATCCCATATGGAGAAAGAATAGCTGCTTTGAAGAGTTTTGGTGTGTGCTATGGATGCCTGAAAAAGGGTACACATCTTGTCAAGGAATGTATGAACAGACTGAGGTGCAGTACATGCAAGAAACGTCATGCTACCGTTTTACATTGTGATAGCCCACCGATGCAATCGGTTAGTGTATCAACATCATGTAGTCTTACAATTAGGGGCGGAATGTTGGTGCCAACATCTATGTTTTATAATATATTTTGTCAGAGTGCGCTACTTATTTGGTCATTGTCAATTTAGGATTTGCGCCCTCTGTTGTAAAACTTTTCTACAACAAACTAGTTCTTTACAACAAACTAAGGCGTTGTGAGTTGTAAGTTTCCTCTAAGGAGTGTTTTCGGCTAGTTCTTCGATGCGTTTGCAAGTAAGACCCGGTTGTTATTCAAGTAAGGGAATTGCTGTCTCACCTCAGAAATACACTAAAAAATTGACCCTACAGTCCATGCTTCAACACATCTCTGTTCCTAAATACAACAACATACTATGATACTAGCTACCGGTATACTAACCTGCTACATAATGTGCATTTGGAAATGGAACTGAACACACTAAGCTGCAGTATTTTTTTCTTTATTGTAATGTAAGACCAGCATCAACAGAATTGTGTTTAAATGTTATATTACATGTATTAACAATGATTAACTGACTGGACCGGATCTAACTGTAGACAAAATGAGCACTAGTCCACTCCACATCAGTCTCGGACTTGGGCTCCAGATTCTGAGCATTGTAGAAAATTCAGCAATCTCCCTAGATAAGGATATTAAGGGTGCGAAAGGTGAAGTTGCAGCATTTGATTTAGTTTATTCTCGTCAAAAAGAAATTCTTTTAAAATGTCAGACATTGAATAACAAAGTAGGCTGTTGAGGGAAAAAAAGGAGAGGAAAAAACAGATTGTGAAAGAAAGAGTAACGTTTTTTAAGAGAAATGCTGATGGATCATCATTTGCCAACAACAGTGATCTGGCCAAAGGAATCCGCGCAGACTTTGAGACTCTTGGTAAAGGTATCAAAGATCACGAGCTTGAAATTGTCTAAATAAAGAAAACTCTGAAGAAAACAGAGAATGAACAGAACACAACGCTCCAAGAACTTGATAAAATAAAAGGGCCTTTTAAAACAAGGTTTGACCTAGTTTTGACAAGTTTGTCATTAAAACGAGCTGCGTACCACAGCGGATCTCTCATTGAGCCAGATGTGAAGAAGCTGGCTACATACAGGAATATTGGAAAATTTGCTAGTGTTTTTCAACCAATCGAATTAAACACTGGAAATGGTCGCAAATTTTTAGTTCAGATATCTTGAAACAACAAATATCTACGCTACTAAGAAAATTTGAGCAATGTTACGAACTTTACACCAAAAATCGGGCACTTTGTGCTCATGAAGTTGAAATCTTGGCCATCAGGTGTGTCAGTTTTGGGAACTGGTTCCCAGTCAATTTTCCTCGAGAAAACTTTAAGCGTAAGTTTCACAGCTTGACCGTGGAAGTTCCTCGGCAAGCAAGACATCTCTTCACTGTTGGCATGCTTACTGAGCAAACTATAGAAAGTTAAGGGTCAACAGGGTGTGGACATTGATGAGGTTGTAGCAAATGTTCTCAAGCAATTGATCCATGTGATTGTTTCGGCAGTAGCTTCAGCAGTTGAATCATCTACCAAAACTGCAATTTCTGCTTCAAGGCTGCTGTATCCAATCGAGATGAAAAGTTTCAGCAACTTGCACTCTTTGCCAGGTATGACAACGACAGGCAAGAACAGTACAGTAGGCGTGAGTCTATTCGTATTTCGGGCATAACTGGTGGTGATGCTGAAGATGACTTGATTTCAGAAGTTATCAAGATTGGTGAAAAAATTGATGTAAACATCAAGCCTGGTGATATATCAGTAGTTAACTTAATCGACAGGACCATGGATAAGTCTGGGTCTAGATCCGTTTTGTGCAGGTTTATGTCAAGGCAGACAAAGGAGAATATTATGAAAAACAGAAAAAACCTAAAAGATGTGCCAGAGACCAAAGGAAGAGTATATGACAACAAGGACTTAACCCCTTTCCGTGCTAAAGTCCTAGCATATGCTGAAGGTATGGAAGAAAGTTTCGCGGGTAAACACTGCGAATGGCAGGATTCACTGCAAACTTGCTGACAATTCACATGTCATCCTCGAAACACCCGATGACTTAACTAGGCTTGGCATCAGCCCCTACATCATCTAGGCCAGGCCAGCAAAGCTAGGGTGTAAATATAGAATTATATCAGGCTGTAAATTTAAGCCATACTGGTTTTTCCTTGTGGGAAGGGGGCAGAGTTACTAAACGAAGCCAGTGAATTCGGACTGGGAAATGAACCAGAAATACAAGATTTTATTACGGACTCTTTCATCAGCAATACAGATAACTGTAGTTCAGATTCAGACAGTGAACATGACGATGAAGAAATTGAAATGGAGCTTGGTTCTGATGATAACAATGATAATCCTAATGATGGTATGGATCCCCAAAGAGAAGATGGTATAGACAGAGACGTACATGTAGAAGAAAATGAACCTGTGGCCAGTGACAACGAAGTTGACGATACAATAAATGTAGCTCAAGAAGTTTACAATGTGGGCGATTACAATCTTGGATAGTGCAATTGCAAGTGTAAACGAAAATGCAAAGAACAGTTTCCAACAAAAGAAACGGTCAAAATCAGGTTGGTACTACATGTAGTAGGCCTATATATTGTTTAAAATTTTCTTATTACATAAGTCCAAAAGCTAAGCTTAATAATTGCCAAGGACAGGTACGAGAGAGAGAGAGATTGAGTAAAGTCTCTGTCCCAAAATCTCTGAACTTAAGCTTCTTACTTCTCAAATCAAGCCTTGTATTTTTGCCATTGGTGAAAGCTTGATAAAAGATCAAAATCCTTCGTGAAATGGACAACACCACCTCGTCTGCGCTATCTGTTCATATTGATGACGTGTGTTCAAGTACTTTCACCAATTGTAGTGTAGTGAGTGTCTGCGGACCAGGTTCGCAATGTCATCTTGAAATCTCCTGCAAAGTCATCGCCTTTGGACCCATTTCCATCGTGTCTTCTAAAAAAATGCATCGACGCTATTCTTCCGTCTATTACGCGAATTGTAAACTAGTCTTTAACATCAGGAAGGATGCAATCTTCACTGAAATCCACCAGGGTAACACCACTGTTGAAGAAAGCTACCAACTGCGAAATTGAGATTCCTGAATATTCAGTCATTCGCAATAATTGTAACAGATATGGAGATCGTGGCTATGGCATTCCTGTCATGTTTGATGAGTTTGTAAACTACAACCAACCAGAAAAGGCAAAACATCACAAAAGAGCACATGGTAATCTGTAAAATCAGAAACTGGAAGGGTTGTCTCAACTGCTGTTTGACTTGTGTGGCAAGGTATGAACAAAGACGTATGGAAATCGGTGAGAGAAAGTCTGATGCGTTTGGCTAATAACCTGATGAAGTACTGTTTATAGCTGAAGAAGCAAGTTGATGCCACCAACAGTGTGCATTCAAGAATGACTGCAAGAACTGATGTTGATGAATGGGAAATCTACGCAGCAATCCTCCTGATGATGCCAACAAGAGCAGCTCGCTACAAAACTCTACATGATGCACTACTACATGCTGAGCCATTCACACCAATACTTAATAAAGGATTGGTGTTACTAGGAATCATATCCAGCAGCCTCAATAATAGTGAAACGGCATCGGCATGGAAGCGTCACACCAAAGAGAAGGATTGGGTGTTAGGAATTCATGAGCTGCACGACGATAGCGGTCATATTGGCTCAAAAAAATGGAGCAAATGATACAAGCGGAGTATAGCCAGTTTGATATTGCCACTATCAGAAAGTATACAGCCAACTGCATGACTTGCATCGAGTTCAAGCCAGCAAATCGCAAAACTCCACATATAAATCCCATCCAAGTGCATGATACTTTCCAACGGCTTGGAATTGATTTTGCAGTATTCTAAAATCCTCTCAAACCAGAGTTGAAAGTACATTTGCTTGTAATGGTTGATTTTTTTCAAGATTTTGCTGGGTGAAAGTTCTTGGTGACGAATACATGAAGGGTAGTTACACCAGTGAAGCTACAGGGGAGGCAGTGGCAGACATTTTATTTAGACTCTTTTTGTCACTCTGTCGAACGCCACAAGAGCTACAATCGGACAACAGGGCCCAATTCACAAGTACTTGTGTCAGGTATCTAATGGCCAAGCACCCTCTACTCTCCTTGTTTTCCCTAGCTATGGGTTAGATAGCCGTTGATTGATAAGCGAGGTCAACGTAGACATGCCAGCGGAAGAACCTTAAAACAAGGTCAACGGTGTGGAGTCACTTCCAGCAGGCGGATGATCTTATCGGACAACGGCTGGTGGTACAAGTCAAGTAAGCTGACATTGCTGGTGCAGAAGGACCTGGCCACCCACGGCACAGATTAATGGCTATTAACAGCAGCCTCAATAATATCAGCTTCAATAATAGTGAAACGGCATTGGCAGGGAAGCGTCACACCAAAGAGAAGGATTGGGTGTTACTAGGAATTCATGAGCTGCACGACGATAGCGGTCATATTGGCTCAAAATAATGGAGCAAATGATACAAGCGGAGTATAGGCAGTTTGATATTGCCACTATGAGAAAGTATACAGCCAACTGCATGACTTGCATCGAGTTCAAGCCAGCAAATCGCAAAACTCCACATATAAATCCCATCCAAGTGTATGATACTTTCCAACGGCTTGGAATTGATTTTGCAGTATTCCAACATCCTCTCAAACCAGAGTTGAAAGTACATTTACTTGTAATGGTTGATTACTTTTCAAGATTTTGCTGGGTGAAAGTTCTTGGTGAAGAATATGTGAAGGGTAGTTACACCAGTGAAGCTACAGGGGAGGCAGTGGCAGACATTTTATTTCGACTCTTTTTGTCACTCTGTCGAACGCCACAAGAGCTACAATCGGACAACAGGGCCCAATTCACAAGTGCTTGTGTCAGGTATCTAATGGCCAAGCACCCTCTACCCTCCTTGTTTTCCCTAGCTATGGGTTAGATAGCCGTTGATTGATAAGCGAGGTCAACGTAGACATGCCAGCGGAAGAACCTTAAAACAAGGTCAACGGTGTGGTGTCACTTCCAGCAGGCGGATGATCTTATCCGACAACGGCTGGTGGTACAAGTCAAGTAAGCTGACATTGCTGGTGCAGAAGGACCTGACCAACCACTGCACATATTAATGGCCATTAATAGCAGCCTCAATAACAGCAGCTTCAATAATAGTGAAACGGCATCAGCAGGGAAGCGTCACACCAAAGAGAAGGATTGGGTGTTACTAGGAATTCATGAGCTGCACGACGATAGCGGTCATATTGGCTCAAAAAAATGGAGCAAATGATACAAGCGGAGTTTAGCCAGTTTGATATTGCCACTATTAGAAAGTATACAGCCAACTGCATGACTTGCATCGAGTTCAAGCCAGCAAATCGCAAAACTCCACATATAAATCCCATCCAAGTATATGATACTTTCCAACGGCTTGGAATTGATTTTGCAGTATTCCAACATCCTCTCAAACCAGAGTTGACAGTACATTTGCTTGTAATGGTTGATTATTTTTCAAGATTTTGCTGGGTGAAAGTTCTTGGTGACGAATACGTGAAGGGTAGTTACACCAGTGAAGCTACAGGGGAGGCAGTGGCAGACATTTTATTTAGACTCTTTTTTTCACTCTGTCGAACGCCACAAGAGCTACAATCGGACAACAGGGCCCAATTCACAAGTGCTTGTGTCAGGTATCTAATGGCCAAGCACCCTCTACCCTCCTTGTTTTCCCTAGCTATGGGTTAGATAGCCGTTGATTGTTAAACGAGGGAAAGAGAAGGATTGGTGTTACTAGGAATCATATCCAGCAGTCTCAACGATAGTGAAACGGCATCGGCAGGGAAGCGTCACACCAAAGAGAAGGATTTATTACTAGGAATTCATGAGCTGCATGACGACAGCGGTCATATTGGCTCAAAAAAATTGGAGCAAATGATACAAGTGGAGTATAGCCAGTTTGATATTGCCATCATGTGATCTGAAATGCATTCAAATAAATACGAACGTGCCTAGTACTGTTCAGTTATCTTTGAGATAGACCATGCAAGTTAAGAAAGGTTTCTGAAAGAAATCTGTTTCGTATATGGTAAAATCAATAACCGCATGGAAAGTGTTAACTTAAATACAAATGAAATGACGATTATGGAGTATACTTTGCCGATTTAGCTTAGAAGAAAATTAAATATAACACTAAATTGATTTCTTTACATTTCTCCTTATACAGGGTACATCGAAGTCTAAGAAAAGAGATCGAACCCTTTTCAGTTTTGGGCTTGTGCCGGTCAATAAGAAGTCGAGACGGGTAATTGAAGGTATGCTGAGAGGTGTTCATTTAGTTATTTTTCGATCAAGTTCAACTAGTACACATCAAGCTTCATCAAATAAAAACTTCGGGTGAATTTGAATTTAGTTTTTGTGTTTAACCAATAATCAATCTGTGTGACCATGGTGACTGCGATTTGAATGTTGATATTGGAATCGTGTCATAATGATGGGACAAATTTAGACACTGTTTAGATTGAGTTGTAGTATGAGTCAAACATAACGGAGCTTCACTTCGTTCAGCGTTGAAGGTTACAACTTGTACAATTCATCATTAATGCATTACATATCGAATGCCACGGGGTGGGGTGGGATGGGTTGGGGTGGGTAAGGGTGAAGGCTCAACCAAGTTAATATGGCTTAATCTTTCTTACAATCCGAGTGGAGAAAAAGTGTCGTTTAGCTAATGGTTGATTACCCGGGGTTGATTATTTCATTTATACAATGTTATCATGTTTCCAAATTAGTCCTATAGACCTTTGTATAACTAAACTTATGGCCAATTATCTTTTAATGTTTGTCTTATTGTAGGTCTAGAGAAACAACCTAACAAGTGTACAATATGTGGAGGAACCAGTGAACCAGCCGGTCAGTGTGAACGGGAACATTATGGTTGATTATTTTTCAAGATTTCGCTGGGTGAAAGTTCTTGGTGACAAATACGTGAAGGGTAGTTACACCAGTGAAGCTACAGGGGAGGCAGTGGCAGACATTTTATTTCGACTCTTTTTGTCACTCTGTCGAACGCCACAAGAGCTACAATCGGACAACAGGGCCCAATTCACAAGTGCTTGTGTCAGGAATCTAATGGCCAAGCACCCTCTACCCTCCTTGTTTTCCCTAGCTATGGGTTAGATAGCCGTTGATTGATAAGCGAGGTCAACGTAGACATGCCAGCGGAAGAACCTTAAAACAAGGTCAACGGTGTGGTGTCACTTCCAGCAGGCGGATGATCTTATCGGACAACGGCTGGTGGTACAAGTCAAGTAAGCTAACATTGCTGGTGCAGAAGGACCTAGTCACCCACTGCACAGATTAATGGCCATTAACAGCAGCCTCAATAACAGCAGCCTCAATAACAGCAGCCTCAATAATAGTGAAACGGCATCAGCAGGGAAGCGTCACACCAAGTGTTACTAGGAATCATATCCAGCAGCCTCAATGATAGTGAAAAGGCATCCGCAGGGAAGCTTCACACCAAAGAGAAGGATTGGGTTTTCCTCATCTGGAGGTAATTGTATTTTAATGGGCGACTTCAATGCTAGAACGGATTTAGACCCAGATTTTGTTGCTAACGATTCTTGTAAATATATCAATGTACATACAAGCTGTGACAGATTTCATCACTAGTACTAATTTAGTGGCATGTAACGGAGTTATATGGCAACGTCGCTCCCAGTTGCTGACCTTCTTTGGACCACGACAGCGCAAATGTCGATTGGACTACATCTTTGTTGACAAGAAATGGACATGTCTGATGCTACCTTAGTGCTACCCAAGCGTCGCCCTAGACCGAAGGGTTGTCTGTGGGATAGCTATCCATAAGTGGAAAAAGCCAGACACCGACTCATTCTTGCTCACCGAGCAAACCTTGTTGCGAGCTATTCAACTAGAAGCTGATCTGCAAGCTACGTACTCGCGTCGAAGAAAGGAAATTATCCATGAAACGGTGATCGAGATCTCACAACATCAGGCAGGACGCAGGACGTAGTCAAGCCGTCTGGAGAGCCATTGACAAAATCACAGGACGAAAAAAGCGCCTCAATGCCATGGTTGCTGCAGTATAACAATAGACACAACACCTTGTGTCCCTAAAAAATGAACGACATAAATAGCGTCAAATTGATGATGAATGTACATACAGATTATATTGTTGATACTACTCTCTCTAGAAAAGATCACAACTCCAGAATATCAGATGAGCATGGCAAACAGCTTTTAAGTTTATGCAAAGGTAGTGGTTTGAAAATTGTTAATGGTCGTAAACTAGGTGTCCTAAATGGTAATTTTACATGTTTTAGTCATAGAGGTAACCCAAGTGTTATTGATTATTTGGTATGTGACAAGGATATTTTTGATGAGGTTGAGTACTTTCAGGTTCATGATCTAGTACCATTTTCCATCGGCAATTTCATTTGGCGAATTGGATCTCCTAGCGAAATTATCGAAATTAATTGCTAGCGAAAATAAGTCATTTGAAGTTTCTGTTGTTTTACAGTATTGTGTAAGACTGTAAAAGTGTAAAAGTAATAGGCCTACATGTAGTAGCATAAATTAATACAACAAGTATACCAGAACCAGTGTAGTGTATAAGTGTTATTGTTAGTCTGTTGCTCAAGAAATTCAATATAAATCTACAGCTTTAAAGTAAACCTCAAGATGAATTCTGTCGACTATTTGCTTCAAAATCGCTTTTCTACTCATAGTCTTCAGGAAAAAATAGGAATAAAGCCTCTGGGTCGCCACCGACTGGATGATGTTGTTGTAGGTTTGCAAACAACTGGTTTGACAAGGCACCTTGGTTGACAGCTAGTACAACGAAGAAGGCTCTGTTCTGCTTGGAAATGGGGACAACGTGTGGACAAAACTGGATACACAGACTTAATACATCTTTCTAGGAGTATCAAAGCGCATGAGAAAAACTGTGTTCACTTAACCTGCTGCTTGAGGTTAGAGCTCTTATGAAACATTAACATTGGCACTCAGCTTGACAATGCATATCGGTCATCCATCAGGAAACACAATCAATGTGTTGACAAAAATAGGCATGTATTGTCCAAACTGATTGATTGTGTTTAGTTTTGTGGTGCCTTTGAGCTTGCTTTAAGGGGACATGATGAGACACCAACGAGTGAGAATGCTGGAATCTTCCGTGGATTGGTGAAATTTGTCGCTGAGCTGGACGGTGTCTTAGCAGAACACTTGGCTACTGCGACTGCCTTCAAGGGAACATCCAAGACCATTCAGAATGAGCTGCTACAATGTATGTATGAGGTTTATTTAGAACAAGTGGCATCAGAAATAGAACAATGTAACTTTATAGCTGTCCAGGCAGATGAAACCACCATTGTTTCTTGCAAATGCCAAGTTGTAATTGTGATTCGATATACCATCAAGGGAGAGATCAAGGAACGATTTGTATGCTTTCAAGAAGCGAAGGAAAACATGTCAATGCTCTAACTAAAATAATAACCGATGTTCTCTGCAAATATAACGTAAAGAACAAACTTATCACACAGACTTATGATGGTGCAGCTACTATGAATGGAAGGATAAACGGAGTTCAAGCTCAAATTCGTAAAGACTACCCATTTGCATATTCTGTTCACTACTATGCCCATTAGGGCGGGGCGTAAATAGGGAAGGTATTTTGTTTCATAATGTCTGAGGGGGCACATCCCCCCCCCCCCCCCCCCCCCCCCCCCCGTCCGAAAAATTGATAAAAAACAAAATATTTAGTGGAAATAAAGAGGTGGTTTTATCGATAAAATGTTGGTCAAAAGTATACACCAGATTGCACCAAATGAGTTCGAAAAAGGAAACATTTTCTACTTCTGAGGAGGGCACATCCCCCCTCAGACACCGCATTGGATAGTCCACAACAAGAAAATTCTAAATTTGCACCACCCATTCAAAACTACACCAGCCGCCACTGCTGATAGTTTATATAATTTATTGGATTCCTTTGGTATAAAGGCTGGTTTAAAAAAGAAATCTTATAAGAATAAAAAACACAGTACTTCTAAAAAATGGTATGATAATGATTGTAAAACGCTTTATCATAAATTGAGATCATTATCCCGTTGCATTAAGAAACAACCTAGTAACATTGAATTGGTGCATAATTATAGAAGTATGCGTAAAAAGTATACTAAGTTGTTAAGTGCGAAAAAATATGCTTTCCGTAATAATATCTTTCAGATGTTAGATAACTTAGAAAGTAAGGATCCTAAAGCTTTCTGGTCAATTTATGAGGATTTGTGTGATAAGAAGAAATCTGTTCAAAACCCCATTTCACCTAAACAATGGTGGAGCCACTTCTTAACCTTGATGAATAGAAATCTCCCTCATGTTGATAATCATTTTGAGGATTTTATTAATAATTTTGTGTGTAACCCAGATACATTTGATACTAACATACTTGATTATATTATATCACAATCTGAAGTTGTTAAAGCTGCACGTCTCTTGAAAAAGGGTAAATCAGCTGGTAAGGATGGTATTCAATCAGAGATGTTAAAAAGTGGTATTTCTAAGCTTGCTGTATCGCTTGCTAATTTATATAATATCATTCTTAAAAATGGTAAATTTCCTTTAGCATGGAGACTGGGTAGCTTAACTGTCATCCATAAAAAAGGGATAAGGCAACTCCTAAGAATTACAGGGGTATTGCTGTGTCTAGTAATTTGTGTAAATTGTTTTGTTTAGTTCTATAATAATCGTATTAATACATTTGTTGATGATAATGATATAATCCCACCAAATCAAATCGGTTTTTTGAAAAGGATCTCGTACAAGTGATCACATTTTAGTTTTAAAATCTCTTATTGATAAATACATTAATCGTGCCGGTCAATCAATGACGATCTGCTGTTTACAACATGTGATATTAGTTGCGTAGTTGCAGTGATGCTAGATGATTTATCCGCAATCAGACGCTGGATCAAAGAGGCAATCGCTATTAGAAAGCAGGGCAAGACAATGAACAGAGACGAGGGGCAATGCAATCTGAGTCACGTGTTTGACGATCTACTGATTGCGGATAAATCATCTAGCATCACTGCAACTAAGCAACCAATATCACATGTTGTAAACAGCAGTTCGTCATCACTCCATATCAAGTGTTGAAAAAGGAAACAGCTTGTTTCCGAAACGTCCGCAAGTAACTGGTTTTCCTAGACTAGATATACTGAATTTCATCAATCATCAGGAACATACGTCTCGATATACGGAAGCCATTTTGTGGAAGATTTAAGAAGGTAGCCATGAATGCTATCTAGAACATCCTCAATATACTCTAAACAAGCTTCTTTCAGTGCAACGATATCATACTTATCTACTAGCATGTTTAACAGACACACATTATCCCAATTAACTTCACCCGAATACAAATACTTGAGGAAGTGTGAGAAAGCGTCAATGCAATCTGGGTGCTCGTCTAGTTTGATCAATCTCTTTTTAGACTCGATCCAGTTGACTCCTGTCAGCATGCTCTGAAACACGCTACTTTGGGAAGCCAGGATAAGCTTTGAACTTGGAGGAACTCATCATTGTTTTGTTTTTGTTTTATCATGTCCAAACGACAGGCAGAAGGCTTCCTACACCATGTCTCTCCAGTCAAGAGGAGCAAAACCAACCCAAAGAATTTGTATTTCACGGCAACTCTTCAAGACCAAACAAGTTACCGTAAAGTAGTCTGCTTCTCCCCTACCAAGTATCCAACATTTCAAGTGAGTACTGAAATATCAAACATTTAATCACTAGGGCTATAATTAAAGTCATAATTTCTTAAACATTTCAGACCAACCATTCAACACATCTACATTACTGCAATGTATTGGACACAATGGTTGTTAAATTATTTTTAATCTTTATACATTTCACCAATGCAGTTATATGACCATGCTTTGCTGGAAGGATTTGTTTTTCAACATTACTACATTGTACTACAGATAATGGAGACTGGACAATGCAACAAATGCTTATACACTAGCAACCAAAAGTATTAGGACACCTTACAAGCTGCAAATTGAGAGAAAACACTGGGAATCTATTGAACTACTGTGTCAGCTTTTTGGTATTATAGGGTTATAAAATTAATGGAAAGTTCTTAAAAGTTTGTTACAATAAATTTGGGATGATATTCCTACTTAAGACATTATTATTTAAAAGGAAAACATTTGTTACAATATTTCAGTGATTAAGGTTTTTTGCATTGATACATATTTATTTAGTTAATTTGAGTCAAATAGCTTGACAAAAATTCTTAATTCATGATGAAATAATATCACTGTATAGAGTGTACAGGTCATGTGGGTGCTATTATAATGTACAGAGACATTTGGTTGGTTTCCATTTGAAATATGAAAGTAAAGGTGTCAAAATGAAACTAAATTTCCCTCCCAAATATCTTATTTTGAAGATGAATGAAGAGATCAGGTGTCAATATTATGTGAGAGATTAAAGACTAGTGACAATATTAGGATTAGTTTTACTTGATTGAATCCATTGACAAACAATTGAGAAGGTTTTTTTGAAAGGAAGTCAAAATTGTCAGACTACCCACCATAAGATTACATTGGCCATAATTAGGTTGATGAATTATTCATGAGCTATTTCCAATGGGAAATTTGTATGGGGATTTCAATAAGGCACATGTTTTCTTCAATTCCATGGAATTGAATTAGCAGATGTTGTAGGAAACATGAATTTATTAGTGAGAAGAGATTCAACAACACATTTCTCCAACTCGTAGTGAAATATTACACTCCAAATTGAATATATGGGATGATTTTGACACCATAACCAAGTGTCCTAATACTTTTGGTTGCTAGTGTACAACCAACTACTATTACACCTAATATACATTTAACAGGCCATTCTATTTTTCTTTCCTACCTTTACAGGGCTTTGTCGAAAACAAGACAGTGGTAACAATGAAAAATATTTCAATCGGGCAAGACACACAGGATATCCTACTCTTCCTATGCTTCAGCTGTGGTGAATTCAACTACCATATTTGCTGCGGCAGAACCAACAGCAGAGCTTACGACAATATTGGACTTGCAGACGACCCAGAACACAATTGTGAATGTCCAGGGGTCGATTTCACAAAGCTCGAGTTACGACGTATCTTAAGTGCTGTTCTAAATCCATCTTAAATGTGAAATCCATCTTAGCTACGATGGCGTATAAAATCGATTTCACAAAACCCTTCGTAGGCTACGACTTGTTTAATTAAAGAAACAAAAATGCGAACGAGGATTATGTGTCAAAACTTGACCTCTGACCTTGTTGTCAAGGACGCTGTAAACCGCGGCGGAATCAAAAAATGGAGAATCCGAAGAAGTTTAAAGGGGTAAGTAGCCGTTTCCAGTTAAAAATAGTGAAGTTAAGATTGAATCCTCACTAAATTGAAGTTATTGGGCTACATCCTCATTCCGTGGCGATAGTTTTACCGAGTTTCTCTCACTCGATGCCACTTTGAACCATGAAATCACGCATTATTATACCGGCCTGACCGGCGTCACTCATTGTCCAAACTTTACGCCTACGGTACCGTTAGTGTTACGCCAGTGTCAGTGCCGCCAAAAGGGTTTAGATCGCGAGCGCAAGACAGAGCACAAGACAGGTATATGGTAACCAACATTTTACTAATAATTTGAAATGCATTCGGTTCTATACATAGGCCCTATTTATCATTTTCATTTGACTAAGGGAGTGTTCATAAATACTTTGGTGGGGTGGGGTGGAGAATTATAGGGGTGGGTCCAAAAAGTGTTGATACTCTGTAAAGGGGGGGGGGGGGTTCAAACAAGTTTTGGAAAACCCCAACAGAGGGGGGGGGTCAAAAAAGTTTAAAACATTACCTGTATGGACATTATTTACGGAAAGTTCATAAATCAACGTACAAATAGCTATTTTTTTGGCACGCTATGCGCGCAGATGTCAACGGACCTATTTTCATGTACTAGCCCAGCTAAAAAGAATGAAGGCCAAATTCATGTCAATAGCAAACAACAATTGCGCGCATATTGTATTTAAAACCAGGATATGTAATTGGAGGGAGCATCCTAATTGGTTTCAAGAACAGAGATCCGTGCATAAATATGTGAATATTTAGGGATTAAAGACCATGACGCACTAAACCAAAGACACGTGCTGCTTCACGACTGCAAATTTGTTAAACAAAAAACGTCCAACCAGCCCGTCCGCGATTTTTTTTTTACTAGTCAACATTTGTATGGGCTCACAGGTAAAATCAGTTTGACTTTTATTCTTCTTTTTTTAAAATCATTTTATTCAGTGAGTTTTGCTTTATTCCGTATTAAAACGAAATAAATAAATTTTACAAATGTTGACTAGTAAAAAAAGAATCGCGGCCCGGCCAACCGACCGACCCTGCTTGACAGGTCCGTCCATGTAAGCTCCCTGGGCGTATAGCTAGGGTTTTTTTCAGGGGGAGGGACAAGATCAGAAACTATTTCATTTTTAATCAATTGTCTTGTATAACTATCTGCTTCCTTTTGTTTCCAAATTTAAATAATTCTCTTCTATTCAGGCAGTTGTCCAAATTAGCATTTACTATAAATGTGTAGCTATGATTCAGAGCTATTCATGACAAATGTCATAAAGCTGACATTCATATTAGCGATGTTATGAGTGAGGAGGTATAACTGATTGAATGACCCACGTACAACTCTCCTTATTTCCTGTGCTGAGGGAATCTACTGGAGTTTTCAATCAAAATTTAGAGCAAAAAGAAAAATACCCACTAAATGTTCATAGAAAATTTTACCTAGGGAGTAAAAATACCCAATAAAAAAAACAAAAGAAAATATACTGCCCTCTGTTGACCGAAAAACAATACAAAACAAACGAATTATAAATGACTTCAAATGGTTATAGCTGTTGAACCGTGCACATGATTCACCTCCAGTAATAAAATACTGGTTTTTGTTTTACTCAACCA
Source organism: Ophiura sarsii (assembly GCA_035610835.1). NCBI lineage: Eukaryota > Metazoa > Echinodermata > Ophiuroidea > Amphilepidida > Ophiuridae > Ophiura > Ophiura sarsii. Next base: position 125,267,998 of record CM069441.1, on the reverse strand, counting down.
GCTCTACCTTATACTTAAATATCAATGTGTTTTTTTGCTAGCCATAGGAACACCCTGTTAATTTAATCGGTAATCGGATTGTTTATTCCTTCTCTATCCATGCAGGAGGAGTCTAAAGCAAAAAGGAAAAAAAGAAGAAAAACAAAAAGGAGGACACCAATTTGATTACGCTCAATGAACAGCTGGCTGCCAACGATATAAAGAGGTTGAAGGTTGAGGAAGAAAGATTGAAGGTGGCAAAGGAGAGGTTAGAAGTCGAAAGACAACTGTTGTCTCTTGCCACTAGGGCATTTGACAGATGGAATGGCATGCCATTGGCCGGTCCTAGTACTTGTCTATCATTGGAGGAAGTGTTTAGTTCTATACGCCCAGAATCCTAGTTTAAATGAATTAATTATTAGTTATGATTGTAATTGAATTCTGACAGTAGAGTAAATTCGTTTTTGGAATTGGGACCGGGTTGGATAATGATGGTAATAGGGGGTTGGGTAATAAGGGGTTGGGTAATTGGCACATTTAGACCTCTCACGTTTGCATGGACACATGGATTCATCCTTATAATAATCTTATCCAATATTTCCCTAATATACTGCTATCATTAATCACACTTCGAGGGTTGAGCCCCAGAAGGCCTTAACTATAAAAAAAGGCTATTTTTAGGATAATTAACTTTGAATATTTGGGACCAGTACAACAACACACTGTAGCACCCAACTCATACCTCTAATCATAGTCAAATATTGAGAGTGTTTATGACTTAAAGGTAGATGTTCTGATTGCTGGCCCGATTTTCAACTTGATGTTTTCTATTTTACATGAAAAGTCATCCTTAAAATTGTCAAATTCCAAAGTTTGAGTTGCATAACTCCAATAGTTCTTATTTTAAAAGCACAAGGTCACACTACTTTTGCCCATTGAGTAGTACACAAACTGGCTGGTGGTTATTAACCACCTTTGGCAGCAATTCACCACATTTTATCCTATAATTTCTAAATGGAACATTTCTGGCCCCTAAGATTTTACAGACATAATGAAAAAAATACGGGGATTCTTCTGATATAAAAATATCTGGATGTGGAAAAACAATTATACCTCCAAAAGAGTGATCGGAACATACACCTTTAAGAGTGACTTTTTTCTAAGTTGACAAACTTTTGGACACGCCATCTCTTGGATTTTGCCTAAAGTTTGGGAGGTGAAAGACATTTAGTAGTTATGTAAAGATATGGTATTAAAAAATTCAGCAACCCTCTGTTGCCATGGTAACGGGCCTATCTTGTTTTTGCTCATTTTAGGGGAAAATCCTCCTAATTATACTGATTTCAGCAACGAAAAAAGTACAAAGTTTGGCAGAACCCTACACCAAGGTGGTAGAATTTTTGCCCAAACTGACTTCATGAATGAGTTGCCCTATCTTTGGTCTAACAAACAACCGATTTAAAAAAGTCAGTGTTGCCAGATTGATACCCTGTTGCCATGTTCAAATATCACATTTTGTGGAGTTGAAAAAGTCAGATAATACCTAACCGACTTGAAGGTGCTACAGTTCCCCTCGAGGTGATTTGTTTTTCTTTGTGCTTTGTGTTTATAACAAAGACCTAATACCCTTTGAGTTTATTCAAGAAAAAAAATGGGCAAACCCGGCGCTTACGTATCACGTGACCTGAAGTCACACGATCCGATTTGAGGGAAATTACATAGTCGGGTATATACGGGGGTACCGTGCACCCCCAGGACTCCCCCAAACCAACTTTTTTTTACTTCCTTTCATGGTCCTAAAACATATTCAGTGTGTCACCAACAATAATTTTGGTATGCTAAAGGGTTATTCAAGATGCCGTCGAAAATGGCCGCCAAAAGGTCAAATTTCCTCAAATCACATAATATCAATCAAAATCGGGATCAAAATGTATGGTAAAAGTATAGCTATAATAGTGGGATGTACGTATTAGACCACTACACACTCATAACCAGTACTTTTGCTTTGATAACATACCTAAATCCAAGATGGCCTCCAAAATGGCCGCCAAAAATGCTAAAATTCCATAAATTAGCATATGTCAACCCAACATGTATGATCAGAGTATAGTTTTAACAATGGGATGTATGTGTTAGACCCCTAGAGGCTCATGCAGCATTTTTGCTTTGATTTGATTACATACTTTAAATCCAAAATGGCTGCCAGATTGATGGCCAAAATTGGTCAAAAATCTATAAAATGGCATAATATTAACCAAAATGTACGATGAAAATATAGTTTTAACTATTGGATGTATGTATTAGACCACTAGTAGCTACTATCCAGTATTTTATAAATGCTCATTTGTATTGTATATTGTATTGTACAGGGTGTATCAGAATGAACTATACCGTGTTTCTAAAATATATAAAAAATACAAAATGATTATTGTTTTAAATTTAAACACCTGCAATATGAAGGTGAACATGATCGATGAAAAATGTGTTTTCAATTTGTTAGCTCAAAGAATTCAGAGACCTTGAAAAGCCATCGGCAAATATGATTAACGCATGGTTTCATCTTATGCATATTTTATGTCAACTGCTTATATTTTTTAAATTGATCATTTCGCCCAAAATTGAAATCTACCATCTTTACCAGAAAGTCTGTATTTTCCATAAGAAATGTCCGATTTTCACAAATCTAAAATTCTTATGAAAGCTGGGCGTTTGGGCAAGATATAAAATTATGTGAAAACGGTTTGAACAATATCGATTGAATTCATACCGTAATAAATCATATTGCCTCGGTATAGTTCATTCTGATACACCCAATGTATTGTGACCTGTAAGTCACACTATCTGATTTAAGGAAAACGACAAAGTCGGATATATACAGGGGTTATCATGCACCCCCAGGACTCCCCAAAACCAACTTTTGTGACTTCTTTTCATGGTCCCAAAACATATTCAGGATGTTACCTTAAATACTTACAGCCTACAGGTCACAATACAATACAATATACAATACAAATGAGCAAATTTATAAAGCGCCTTATATATAAATGCAATAGCTTAGCAGTTTAGAACATACTATTTGGAGAATACTCTCTAATAAACTATTTGTTTACATTTACTAAATTACAATGGCCATTTTAGCGGCCATGCTATTACAAAGCAAAAATACTGGATAGCAAGCAGTTACTAGTGGTCTAATACATACTAAGACTATATTTTCATCGTACATGTTGGTTGCTATTATCCTATTTTAGGGAATTTGAAAAAATTCACAGCCGTTTTGGGACCCATTTTGGCAGCCATTTTGGATTTTAAGTATGTTTTAACATACAAAAATACTGGATATGAGTTACTAGTGATATAATACATACATCTCATTGTTAAAAACTATATTTTCATCATGCATTTTGGTTATTATTATGCCATATCATGGAATTTTGGCCATCATTCTGGCGGCCATTTTGGATTTAAAGTATGTAAACAAAGCAAAACTGCTGTATATCAGCTGCTAGGGGTATACCAAATACATCCCATTGTTAAAACTATACTCTGATCATACATGTTGGGTTGATATATGCCAATATATGGAATTTTAGCATTTTTGGCGGCCATTTTGGCGGCCATCTTGGATTTAGGTATGTTAACAAAGCCAAAGTACTGGATATAAGTGCCTAGTGGTCTAATACATACATCCCACTATTAAAACTATACTTTTACCATACATTTTGATCCCAATTTTGATTGATATATGTCATTTTAGGAAATTTGACCTTTTGGCGGCCATTTTCGACGCCATCTTAAATAACCCCTTAGCATACCAACATTATTTTTGGTAACATACTGAATATGTTTAAGGACCATGAAAGGAATACAAAAAATTGGTTTGGGGGATTCCTGGGGGTGCACGGTAACCCCCGTATATACCCAACTATGTAATTTTCCTCAAATCGGATCGTGTGACTTCAGGTCACGTGATACGTAAGCGCCGGGTTTGCCCATTTTTTCTTCTTAAATAAACTCAAAGGGTATTAGGTCTTTGTTATAAACCCAAAGCACAAAGAAGAAAAAAATCACCTCGAGAGGAACTGTAGCAACTTCAAGTCGGTTAGGTATTATCTGACTTTTTCAACTTCCGCAAAATGTGATATTTGAACATGGCAACAGGGTATCAATCTGGCAACACTTACTTTTTTCAATCAGTTGTTTGTTAGACCAAAGATAGGGCAACTCATTCATGAAGTCAGTTTGGGCAAAAATTCTACCACCTTGGTGTAGGGTTCTGCCAAACTCTGTACTTTTTTCGTTGCTGAAATCAGTATAATTAGGAGGATTTTCCCCTAAAATGAGCAAAAACAAGATAGGCCCGTTACCATGGCAACAGAGGGTTGCTGAATTTTTTAATACCATATCTTTACATAACTACTAAATGTCTTTCACCTCCCAAACTTTAGGCAAAATCCAAGAGATGGCGTGTCCAAAAGTTTGTCAACTTAGAAAAAAGTCGCTCTTAAGTCTTTATGGTTCTTAAAATTACTACAATATGCTATAATTACATGTAAACTCATACTTACGATGGGTCTACGTCTGCTCTGGACGTAACGCAGACCTAAGAACGATATCCGTCTTAACTTAAGATGGATATCGTTCGTAAGTACTACGTGAAATCGATTTACGACGCGTCGTAACTTTAAGATTGATTTTCATACTTACGATGGGTTTACAGCACTTAAGATGCATCTTAAGGCTTTGTGAAATCGACCCCAGGTCATTATAACAAATACAACAGCTACTATCGAGATCAAAGACGGCCTCCTAAAAATGGATTGTGTAGCCTCAGATTCTACAGGATCCATCAATTAAGTATTTGTATGGCCTGTGCAAATAGGTCCATCTGACCATTGTGAGTTGATGGGACTCATTTGACAATTTAAACGAGTCATGTGACCTATGACAGTAGGTGTGAGTCTCTGCAAAGACTCACTTGAAGTGAATAACATGTCATGTGACCCATTATACATGTGTCACAGGGACTCAAAACTGAACTTAATGGGTCATTTTGACCTATTGCAGATGTGTCATTTGACCTACTTTATTTGACAAGGGTGTCACTACAGGGACGGAATAAAAACTCACATGGGTACCGATGACCCACTTATAGTTTTCAGTGTAGGAATGAATCTTCGAGAAAAGTCAAGTCTGGATTATAGAGCCATTCATCAAGGCCCTTCTCTACCAGAAGACAGAAGACGGTCATCTGCCGAGTCATGGTGCACCACTAAGCAATGGCATTTATAAATTACTGATGAGCGAGTTGCAGAGAATGGTGTTGCTGAAGTAAAGGTTCATTATACGGGTTATGCTGATACATATGATGAGTGGCGGCTTCGTGAAGAAATTGTCGATAAACATGAAGAACATGAAGAACATGAAGAACATGAAGAGAGCGATGCCATCACTCTACTGAAGGCTGATCTTGGACTGAAGATTAAAGAGAGTCTTATACCTTATCCCGTGTGCACAGTGCTGAAGTGAAGCAGATTGCCACCTTTTTGGATTCAGACTGGTGGTATCGGATTGGAAATAAACACTGTGATCACGCTTTTGTTCTGGAGGATACAATTGCCTTTTGGCTTCATGCGAGGCGGTGTGGTGTCTTCCTGAGTTTACCATGGAAGATGGGCTCCTGGTAAAGAAGCTGTCCCACCATGGCTACCAGTTAGTATTTAGGTTTGTCAAAGACATGGGAAATGGTAATGAACCATAGATACTATTAATAATGATCTAGTCGGGATTGCGCAAGCCAAATCTGTGTTGGAGGATATATGTAGCCAATATGATATCAATCCAAATCATGTTGAACCTAAAGTAGCCCAATCAATTCGCGAAAAAATCGAAACTCTTATGGCTGCAAGGAAAGGCGATCATTGAAAAGATCAAGGCAACAGCCTACAAGTTACGACTTGGTGGGATGAAAAGAAAGTTAGAATTTGAACTTGAAAGTGAGAAAAAGACGAGACGTGTGGCAGAAGAAAGAGCAGCTGAAACAAAAAAACTGATCAAAGACTGGAAGAAAAAGACTAAAGAAGCTTTTAAGATCGTCGGTAGGATTTTTAAGAAACATGTGGTGCCAAGAAGGAGAGTTCAGAGAAAGGAATCGTACAGCAAGTCATACGGAAACAAAAGAAAGAAAGAGATGCGAAATATTGTTGCAGGTGTTGCCGACTTCTTAAGCCACGAAGGAATCAATGCGGAAACGGACATATGCAGTGATTCCTTCGGTAATAACATTACTCATGGTGCTCCCCCTTCACGCATACAGCAACTGCCAGTAGACAAAGCTCTGTTCATCAAGGATATGAAGGGCATCGACGATGAAGGCTACCAGGAATTGGCCATACAATCTATAAATCTTCCATCTCTTTATAAGTTGTAGGCAAGAATGAAAGAACTAAATGCCTTATTCAATGTCAAGGAGTTGCCAGATAAACTGGGTGTGTGTGAATCGCTTGAAAGCAAACTTATCCGTGTACTTTGAAATGCTCCATCCATAGACACTATTGATAATGTTACAGTTAAGATTAGCGGAGATGGCACTACAACTGGGTCACACCTTCATGTCACAAATTATGCATTCTGTGTGTATACTAAAGACTGGCTGTCAGATGACATGATACTTGCGATTGTAGAAACACCAGAAAAATATGACTATGTAAAGTCATCTCTCGCTGAAATCATAACAGAAGTTGCAAGAATCTCAGACATAGAAGTTGATGGACATGTAGTGGCTATCAGCCACATAGTGTGCGCTGACCTGAAATTCACAAATGAAATTCTTGGATTAGGAGCGTGTTCAAGTCTCTACTCTTGTACCTGGTACAAATGCCCATACAGTGACTTCTCATGTGTCGACCAGAATCACAACATGCGCAGCCTTGGTGAAATAAAGGAAAGATCCAATAAGAAGAAATGAAAACACCATGAACCTTACGCTTGCATACGTGAACCAATATTTTCCACAATCACAGTTGAAAATTACATTCCTGACCCTCTTCATCTCTACTTGAGAATAAGAGACCAACTTATCCGGAAGCTTGTTCAATCCTTACCAAGGTTTATGACAGAAATAAATGCACCCACTTACAGGAGTTTGAGAAATTTGTGTCAAGCATTGGAATCAGATGGCGCTTCCATGGAATCGAACAGAAATCCGGTATCATGATGTATAGAGATTTTACTGGCCCGTTGCAGTAGCTATGCTTGCAATTTTGGCCAACCAGGACCTCAGCAGCATCAAATATGGGAAGAGTAAAAGTGAAATGATGGTAGCTGCCAGACAATATAGAAAAACAAGTAATTCAAGTAAACTATGGAAAACTCTTAAAGATATTCTACCAAAGAAGACTTCTGTTAACCCGTCATCTATAGTCACAAACGGTCAGATTCTTGAGAGTGATGATGAAATTTCAAATGGGTTAAATAAACACTTTGTCAATGTTGCTCGAAATTTGATCGAAAATAGTGATTGCAGAAGTGGCAGTGTATTTAACTCCAATGTTGATATTTGTAATCACGATGTTAGTGAAGTAAATCCAAAGATGAATCTTCCGCATGTATCTTGTGAATTTGTAAATAACAAAATACTTAAAATGAACACAGGCAAAGCAACTGGTCTTGATGATATAAGTGTTAGAATCCTAAAAATTGCAAGACCAGCAGTTGTCGACAGTTTGACTTGTATAATGAACATGTCGTTACAAACAGGTGTTTTTCCAAATGATTGGAAAGTTGCTAAGGTAGTGCCCCTTCACAAAGGTGGGGATTTGAATGATGCTAACAACTATCGACCCATCTCCATCCTTGCTTGTGCAAGTACAGTCATCACAATAAGTAACTGACCACAGTGACCAGGTAATAAACATGCTGATTAACTCTAAAAGTATAACTCCTACATAAACATATTTAATTATAAAGTTGGTGAGAAATTTCTCTTCTTGAATTTGAGATATTACACGCTAAGAATGGTTGATTAATGAGGAAGTTACGAACCCAAACGTTAGGGCAAGTCTGATTTTCATTTTAACATTTTCTTTTCAACACGGGGAGAGTAGGACAGGTAAAGCGTATGTGCCGTATTGATTAACCGTAACAATGCCACCGGCCGACTATCCAACAACCAGGCCATCGACGGGTGAATTGGCTCTACCACTACCAGTAATCAATAATTTGCCGGTCTGAGTCCCCGTGTTGAGAATGAAAATGTGAAAATGAAAATCAGACTTGACAACTGGTACATTTAGGTTTGTAACTTCCTTAATAATCAGCCATTCTTAGCATGTAATATCTCAAATTCAAGAAGAGAATTTTTTTATAATACAATATGTTTATGTAGGAGTTATATACTTTTAGAGTTATATCAGCACATTTATTACCTGGTCAGTTACCCCAACATTCTACCGAAACGTGCGTTATTGATATGGTTGATAATTGGTTGGGCAATATGAATGAAGGCAAAATGACGGGAGTCGCCTTCATCGACCTCCGTAAGGCCTTCGATACTGTAAATCATTCCATTTTGTTAAAGAAATTGCATGATATGGGTGCTACCGATATTACAATGAAATGGTTTAATTCTTACCTGACGGGGCGAGTTCAAAAAGTCTGTTTTAAAAAATCTTTTTCTGATGCATTGAATGTAAATACTGGTATGCCTCAAGGCAGCATTTTAGGACCTTTGCTTTTTATTATCTTTATTGACAGTATGAGTAGTGTGATTAAACATGGTAAAATATTTAGGTATGCAGATGACACTACCTTATCTGTAAGTAGCAACTATGTGAAAGATATTTCTATGAAACTGGAGTCTGATCTTGAGTCCCTCTGTAAATGGTTGAGTGAAAATAAATCATTTCTCAATATAGATAAAACTAAGGTAATGCTAGTTGGTACAGGTGCAAGACTCAAAAATGTAAATAATGATGATTTTGTGTTGCAGTTCGTAAAAATGTACTACAAAATGTTGATAACTTTAAATGTTTGGGTGTTATAGTTGACAATGAATTGAAATGGCATAGTCGGGTAAATAATGTGATGAGAAAAATATTTGGTAAACTTGCACTTTTACGTCGTCTTAAAGTTTTTCTTGATCCAAGCACCCTGAACACTATCTACAAAGCATTGGTTCAACCACATTTCGACTACTGCAGTGTGGCTTGGTACGGTCACTACAGTGATGATATGCATAAACTTGACGTGCTACAGAAGCAATGTGCTCGATTTATACTTGGTGTTAATTCTTTTACTCCCTCTAATGAAATGTTCCATGAACTTAAATGGCAACAACTTTTTAACCGCAGAAATTATTTCACTGCTTTGCTGGTTTTTAAATATCTAAATGGTCTGGCACCATCGTATTTACAAAGTAAATTTAGTTATGTGCGCGAACACCACAAGCGCGATACAAGACAATCCGCAGCAGGTCTGTTGGCACTACCCCTATTCCACTACGAGAAGGACTCTACAACATGACATCATTCATCAACAGGCTGCTGCAGAGTGTGAGGAAGGCATAAAGTAACCCTCAGTGCAGTAGCTACACTTGCAATTTTGACCAACCAGGACCTCAGCAGCAGATCGCAAAAATATGGGAAGAGTAAATGTAAAAACGATGGTAGCTGCCAACCAAATTGTATACATGTATACCAATAAGCATGTCCAATGATCAGCTGCTCTTACCAGGGGTGGGGTATGAGCTCACTCATTCCATTTTGGACAGCACATTTGGACCCTCTTAATAGGGATCGCAATATAAATTACTGCGCATGCGCGGAATATCAGACATCGATTTCCGATGTTATTTTAAGTTTTCCGAGGGCCGATCGAGTTCGGCTGTTTCGCACGGCATGCTGGGATAGCTTCACCTGACGACTCGATTCCATCTTTAAAAAACCTTCGTAGCTTTCAATCAAAAAAATAATCATCCGATTCGACCGTATTTCAGCTGCTTTTTTCGACGGATTCAGAGGTGAGTACTTTAAAATTTAATTTTCGGGTATAGGGGTGGGTGGAGGCTCAAATACGCCGCCGGAAATGGAAAGATCGGCGTCGAAATAGTTTAGTGACATAGTAGGCAGATCAGAATTCGGCAGCGCTAACTAGCGATTTTCATTTAAAGACGAAAATAGTCGATTTTTAGGTCTAAAATTTGACCAAATCTAACATGATTTTCAATCTTAAATGACTTGTATATCATCTTTTCTCATGTAAATGTGTCTAAAAGTATGTTTGTTGTTTAGATTAATGATTTAAATAGTAATGTTAAATTTTAAGGCTAGTAAATGTAATTACATTTTATTAAATACTACTTTTGTTAATCATGGTGAATACATTGAAATCATGGATGAAAATCCATGGTTCAATGTATTTTTCATGCATTAACTGTTTGCTGGCCTGCGCCGAGAGGGGGGAACCTACGCCCAATTTTTAAATTGTTGTTTGATGAAAACATAGTGTATTTTTCATGCATGAAATCTGTGCCCAACTTTTGTATCATGGAATTCTGAATTTAGAACTGCAAATTAATTTCTTTTTAATATTTTCATTTCAGATTGCATCATGGGTGTGTCACTAGACGTTTGGCGTCAGCGAATTGGATGCTTCAAGCAACGACCGTCCCCATGCAAGATACCTGCAGAAGCTAGTTTTAATCCATCATCTCCAGTATTTGGAATGGGTGCAACACCATTCTGCCTCATTGTGTTTTCAGTTTGTCTTGGTCCTGTGCTTCTTCCATACATCAAGGATATCGCAGTGTGCAGGGATGTCGAAACCAATCCTGGCCCTGAATCACCTCTCCTCTCTGATGACATTCTGAAATCTTTAAAGAATGGGACATGTACAACACCAGTTTCTGACCTAGGACATAGCTTGGAGTACAAACACATCATGCAGCTATTGGCAACAAAAGAAGAAAACCCTGCGACTGATTGGTCTGGTGTTGTGAAATGGGTGAAAACTCTTTGTCCCTCTTGGCCTAGTGATGACCATAAAAAGGCCCAAAGACAACTTCGAGACAGCTGGGTCAAGGTGAAAGCCAGTTTCACTAAGATGAACAAAAACCGGGAAAACCTGGCTACGATGAAACACTTGCGCAATGGCAAAAGACTGAATTTTGTCTTCCAGTTAACCGGCCTAGACCACAGACATCAACAGCTGCCGCCGCCCCAACATCATCTTTGTTTGACATTAGCGTGGCAAAAGCTGAAGTGAATGGTATCCGACTTGTAAATGAAACACTTTTAGCCGAGAATAAGGACTTAAAGGAACAGATACAATCTCTCTCACAGCGGCAATCACCTCATTCCCAGGAACTCGCGCAAAGATGGGAACAGGACCATTGGGTCAAGATCTACACTGAACGAGGACGTGTTGAAACTTTGGAAAAACAAAATGCTAAACTAAAGCGCAGTATTGACAAATCTAAGCAAAGCAAACGAGATTTAACTGAAGAATTTGAATCTGAAGCCAAAGTTGCCAAGCTCACTACAGAAAGAACTGAACATTGGTATAAGGGTTATAGCGTTGAGCTAGAAAGCGAGAATACAAAATTACGCGAGGAGAATCGCGAATTAAGTGAAAACGTTGATAATTTGATGCAACAAATAGACATTCTGACAGGGAAATTGCAAGATGCAAATCGAACAATCAAATCAGATAAGACCATCAGTTTTTGAGACGATGATGCAAGATCATTCAAACCTATGCTCCATAAATGTGTGTGGAACTTGATGTCCAAACATGTCTCGTTTGCCAATGTTAGCAATGTCATAACTGTTGTCTTAAATATGTGTAACTTTACCTATGATAGACTGCCAAGTGAGTCAACCGTACGAAATATGAACAAAGATAGGACACTCATCTCTCAAATTCAAGTTGCCTCAATCGCAAACAAGACGGCCGGTAAGGATACTACAATCCAAACAGATGAAACGCCCCAAAATGCAGAAATTTATATGACGTACGCTATAACCGATCAAGACGGCGAAGCATACTTATTAGGACTCAGACAGATGGCCTCAAAATCAGCGAAACATACATTGGATACACTGAAGGAGACACTAGGGGACATAACTGACATTTGCAACAAAGCAAATGCAGGAAAGAAATGATGTTGGACATAGAGTCCTTTGTCAGATAAGAAACACCATGTCTGACAGGGCTGCAACATATACACTAGATAAAGATAAGAAATATGATTGACAGACCCAACTCAAAAACACGGTCCTTTAGTTGTATGTGGTTAAATTTCAATTCATAATGTTTTATATTAGTAAGTACTGTCTCTATGTAGTGTGCCTATACACTATAAAGATTAGAAATATGATTGACTGACCCAACTCAAAAACACGGTCCATAGACATACTAACAAACAAATATTTGGCCCGAGAGAGGTCCCAAACCTTACCAGATAAGCATATGCTGCATCTCAGTTAAAAATGTTCCAGATGCTAAATCAATAAAATCTCGTTACACAAGGGTATCTGTTGATGAGGAAATGCAAGTGGCTCAATCACGAAGTGATAGCTTTTGGCTAAGAGTGCAAAGCATTAAAATCTTTTCAGAACAATTTGATAGTTACATTTAATAACAAGATGCTTTTGTGGCAGTATTTCCCTACTGGTGGATGATAAATAAAAGGTGCTTATTTCCTCAACTATGAATGAGCCCTGGATCTCCTGTTTACTAGTTTGGAGCATTATCAACAACAAATTAGCAAGGCACTATATAGGAAGTATTATAAATTAATATATACGCCTACAATCCTGTGCAAAAGAAATCTTTGAACAGTTATGTGTTAACAATGAGAAACTACCACCCCTTTCCCCTGTGCAATGTTGAGAAATATGAATGTCTTCAGCAGTAATTATAAGTGTTCCCAACATTGATTGATGGGAATGGGAAAGGGTAATCATAGCTTAAGATGTCCTCTTCAGCTCTTAACAAAATAAACATATTTATATCAAAAAACAAAAGAAAGTCTGCACACAATGTCCAAGAAGTGTGTAACATGTTCCAAAGCCTTTTAGTCCAATATTGAAGCATACAAACTGACTTTTTTCTTGTTTCTCTAGCAACAAACATAATGGAGAAGTATGTATTTATTCAACCAAATTTATTCCTTTCCTCGCCCACTACAACAGAAAGATTAGTTATCAGTATTGCCATTCCATCTAACTTGTTAACTAAGTAATTATGACCTTTTTTTAACCAACATGATGAATTTACTTGTTTAAGATCCGTCTGTTTTTCCCCCATCTACTAATGCCCATTGTAGACTTGATCTAAGTCCTGTACTACCAACCCATTGTGACATCTGGTGGTATTTCTGTATCTTGTAACGAGTAGAAGGCAATATCTCCATTGGTGTCCACTACAGCCCATAACAGCTTCACTAGGCCTGCCTGTCTTAGTAGATATGCTTGAGTGACAAGATCTGGCACTGGTTCCTTTACACTGAAAAGATAGCAGAAACACATACAGGGTGAGTCAATATATTCAGGTCCCGTTTTCAAAAAATCAGGAAAAAATACTTCTTGTAAAGAATTGGTCAATTTCTTCATTGATTATAAGAGTAGAAACAATTCTCCATACTTAGTTACGTTTTCAAGGCATACCTAATTGCATGCCATAATTACAACATATTTACAAAAAAGTTGTGAAATCCAAAGTGTTCAAAGGTTACATGAATTAGGTCAATGCATGCGTATGTCTTGTTTCTCGAGAAATGAGAAAAACCAATGCACTTAACTTGCTCTGGTGTTGATTTGCTCACAATGCCACTCACCCTGTGGGTTCGTGGCATTATTCGAATCAACACCATCACGCGTGCATTGATTTTTCTCATTTCTCTCAAAACAAGACATACGCATTTATTGACCTATAAACATAGCACTGCACATCAAATGAATTCATAGCAATCAAGCAATGTGAATGATGAGTTGTGTGTAAATACAGGCACTCATTACAACAATCAAGATTGTCTTTTTCTCTTATAAAATTGAGTAAAATAATATTTCATAACTTTTGTATCACACTAATTCCAATATATGGTGGATTTTTGTCACACATGTCATGGTGTGTGATGGTATGGAACTGAATTCAATATGTCAAGCTGTTCCTTCAACATGTTCAACTTGCCCCTTTCAGCAATAAATTGAATTTCACAAAATTTGGGTAAAAGCACATATCTCCCGTTATTAATAACCAATTTGAATGAAATAAAATTTAGGTTATAGCTAACAATGAGTTATTTTTGTGCATTTCATCAAATTCATTCATTGCTGTATGTGAACGGATTTTAAAAATCTGTGAAATCGGGACCCAAATATTTTGAATCATTCTGTATAGGATTTATAAATAATTATGATTGGTGTGGTCACTGAAATGATCAAACATGGTTATGTAGAGCTCTTTACAGTTTAATCAGGCCCAAAGTGGCAAGAAATATTTGTCTCAGCGCGCAAAAATCATCCAAACATACCTGTGCGATTATGGCCACATGCACACGGTTTTGGCAATGCACGCGTCATGCAAATGATTCACAATGCACTTGATGCATTCATGTGTGCCTACACCCTTCTGTATTCATTTGTTACTGTATGGAGGCTTCATCAAGTTGGAGCTGATCAAGTTTTATCCTAAGAAATGCCCTCTCATCTAACCTTGATACAGAACTGCATGCGAACTACAAGGTCTCATCTAAACAATATGGAGTATGGTATAATCTATTTCACTTACTCTCTACAGTGACGTAACTTTACCAGCGCACCATTTGACACATGTGTATGTAACTATGCATTTACATTCTAAGTGTTTTGCTTATGAATTGTATATAAATTGATTTAACAAGATCGTGTTCCCCTAATCTTCTCCAGATCTGCCACTGTTAATGCTTGTGACAACAGTGTACAATGAATGAAGACTTGAACTAACAAAATAAATTTAGCCAATATGTACTAACAAAATTTACTAGTTTTTTAAAACCATATTAAAGGAGGTGTACCGCAAGCACAACATTGTGCATTATATGTTAGAAAAATTATTATCGAGCCCAAATCGTGTAGTTATATAGAACAGAACATCACACAAAAACGTATAAAACTGCCAACATGCAATTTTTAACATTTGCGGCGATCGAAAGTCCCGGTGTCAATGATGTCATGATTATCGGTGCTCATATTTGCGCGAATGCATTGTATAACTATGACTTTATCGACACAGGGACTTAATCGCCGCGAATTTTCAAAATTGCATGTTGAGAGATGGCAGTTTTTATTCAATTAGTATGATGTTTTGTTCTATATAATTACATAATTTGGGCTCGATAATTATTTTTCTTACAAATAATGCACAATGTTGTGCTTGCGGGACACCTCCTTTAAATGTAACAGACTATGGTTAGAAATACCTTGATACAACAACACAAAAGCTTGGCTGGCCTGGTTTACATTTCTTGTAGCCACTGTCAGGTTGATAGACGTCAAAGGCTATTTTGCAATCTTCTGATGCTTTTGTAGAATAAGGCCACCTGGCATAGACAAATAACATTTTGAGTGAGTGAGTGGACAATGAGAATTGAAACATAATATTAGGTTAAACTTTCAATCTTAACACAAGATAAATATTACCTGGAATTTTCAGGTAGAATGGGGATACTTTGTCCCCTGATGGGTAACTTTGGCCCACCCAAAAAAAGAGGAGTCTATTTGTCAAATTTTGAGAAAAGTTTGATAGTGACGTTTTTTTATTTGATGTAATTACAACAACATATTACTCTGCTACATTACGATATGTGTATTTGGAACTATACCTAGACACACTAAACTGCAGGATTTTTTCTTTATTTTAGGCATTTTTAGGACAAAATTTGTGTTCAACAAATTGCAACTGCCTCACTCACCTACATGGTGGGTATAGCCAGCAACTTTAATGTTTTGGTTGGATAGACAATTTACCTATGACAAAACAATACCCAATTCATTTTTATTTGCATTCTTCATTACAACACAGACCAGCATTTACTGAAAAAGAAGCGAAAAGTGGGGTAACTTAGGCCGATGTTAAAGTATATGAGAAAAATTTAAAGCAATCACTTTTCAACATTTACATCCCAATTTAATGACCACACATTAAATGATTTACCTTGTATATTTGGAACGTTTTTCTCTAGTTTTACAATGTGTTTATTTTTTGGTATTTTTGGTATTTATTACATTCTAATCTGTAAAATATTCATAGAAATATTTTTTTATTTTTTTAAAAACATTTCAATGAATCTTAACAAACCTTAATTATAAAAAAAAAGTTTGAAATATCTTATCATCCAAATAGGTTTGAACGCATTTTTCGCAAGTGGGCCAAAGTTACACACATGTGGGGTAACTTTGGCCCACTCAAAGATTGGGAGAAAACTATTTAGAAATACTGAAATGTTCAACAACAACAACAACAAAATCATGTGAGAGGCAAGTTATATACTATCAACTAGTTTAGTTTACAAACAAAAAGTATCTACCATGCAATGAGTAAAAATAAAAATGTTTAAAAAATGGGTCAAGGTATCCCCATTCTATGGTACTACAACTTTCATCGGCAGATTTATGACCCAATTTGGTGAACTTGACCTCACAAAAATCTGATCATAAATATGCTGATGAAAGGTGCAGCATCATCTGGAACATTAAGGTAATATTTATCTTTTGTTGAGATTGAACATGTAACCTTTAAGTTCTTTGATTATAATAATAATAAAGGTCTACATTTTATTATTATCACAGCCAACTGGCTGAATTGTCACAACATATGATAACCAATTTTGATGAATCTTCATTCTGAAATTGAAACATCCTGTTTCTCAAGAACTGAAAAATACTCACTCCTACCTGCACTGATGATTTGTAGCTACACTGCCAGCCCCCTTTAACGCTTTCCATGCGACAGGCGGCTGCAGACGACATTCCAAATGTTTACAAAATGTTTCAAAAATGTCAAAATTATTGAATTTCATTACCATATTTGGAATCACCATAAGAAATGCATTGAAATAAGTACAAACATGCCTAGTATTGGTTCAGTAATCCTTGAGGTAGACCATGAAAGTTGGGAAAGGATTTTGAAAATCTGTTTTGTATAATGGTAAAACCAATAGCCGCGTGGAAAGTGTTAAGATTGCAGTATTGTTCATATGATCATTAGTGCATCATGTGCATTGATTTTTCAATTCATTTTCCTTCAAAATAAAACATGTCACTGTTAATGCACAAAATACCGAGGGCATGATTTACAAACACACCATATTCTCAATATCCCAATTGTTCCACTGAAACATATGGGCACAGCAAGCCTTGTACCATACCATTTATAAGGAACACTATTTTGAAGAAATGATTTTCCAAATGTCAGGTTTTATGAGGATAAACTGTATGCATTGGGACATCACAGTTACATAGGAATTCTAGTTTCTCTTTATGGTCTTGACACATGTTAAATTTCTGCCAAATCCCCCCCCACCCTCCTGATCATTGCACCTACCTAACATGTTGAGATGTAAGATTTGCACCGCGAATGATTTGCAGTTTATGCAACAGATAACCTGTGGGAGATTGAACAGTGAACAGGGAAAATAATATAAAAAATTAATCGAAACATATAATATCTTCTACCAGGTTTGGACAAACTATTTTCTTCAGAGGGAGGGGGTAGTTATACTATACTTTATAATCTACCTTCTTCTGTGCCTTGACTTCAGTGGGTATCTCAGTGATAGCATGATGGTGCACGTGCAATGATTTGCATACATTGATTATACCTCAGTTAGGCAGAAGGGTTCAATCACCCTAATCAGGTTTGAAGTGCTTAGAAAGGTTAAAATATGTGCTGTAAATGTCAATGCTTTGGCATAATTTGTAGAGATGATGAACTTTGTATCCTGGATGTCAAATTTCAGCATGAGGTTAATAATCTAGTGGTTATATTTTTTGAATTCCTAAGCGTTTTGACAGTTAGGAGGTGGGATTTTAATGGGACAATACTCGGATAATTACTGTATACTTACTAGTGGATACTGCCTCACTTGGTCTAACCAATGGCTGGACCTCACTCTGCCATAAATGAGCCACTGGAGACTGAACCAGGTCTGTTATACCTATCAACAATACAAATCAGAGTAAAAAGATTGCGTTTTTGAGCAAGAAAACTTGGAATAATATTTAAGAACTATTTGTTAAAATGCTTAAATGATTGTTAAGGGATGGAAAACGTGAAGACAACTTGTTGAAATACTGGTTTAAGCTATCTGTGGGTCATATAAAATACCTATTTGGGTCCATTCTGAAATGGCATGATCAAGTGCTTAAGTGAAGACAAAATGTATGTTCATTTTGTCCATATTGAGAAGAACAAAAAATCTGGAAATGCTCTTGTGATCCAGGCACTTGATATCCACCTTTGTATATAAGTGGCTTCCCCTGAGAAAAACACATACCTGAGAAGTGGTTAACATTAGAAGTCACGCTTTTGTACTCTCTCCAGTTACTGGCCATAGGTTTGGTGGGGAATAGTCTGCGCACATTGTCAATATTCTCAGAGTCAATCCTAGGGTTGGCGCTGTCGCCGCCTATTCCCTTCGCATCATTTGTAGGCGGTTCTTGACTCTCCATGCCCAGTATCATACTGCTGGAGACCATGAGTTCGCTGGAATCTTGTAACATCTGGGATACCTTCATAGAATCAAAGACATACCATCTTAAGTTGGGCTGTCATACAAAACAAGAACGGTAATACACACAAGACCTGTGTGTACATTCACTATACCAGTACCATTCCCCTATGATGGGCTTGTTTACATCCAATAGAGGTATATGCATAACAAATTGAAATAAAGGGCATTTGTGGACTGTTGCACTGTAGTAACCGACCAAGTAAAACATAACGATAATCTTCAAACACAGTTTGAATAGCAATCTTATATTTACTGTGAATAATTGCAATCAGAAATCAGATTTATAACATTTTGTGATATATTTCAAATCTATTTAAAAGAGTTAGGATTTAGAGAAATGAATTCTTGTTACAGATATTTTGAAGAATAAAAACCCAGCCAATTTCAATTTGGAAAATTCCTCTCCGACAACTTATTGAATAAAAATAGATTTTCAATGATGAGAGCAGGGAGCACCCATCCAAAAATACTAAAAAATATGTCATACCCCTTCAATCCATTCATCAACCAATACTAATCTCAAGAATACAAACATAATCCCTAACTCTAGTACACCACACAGCAACAGATTCGTTTTCTGACTCCCAAAATTCACAAGAAAGGTCACCCTGACACCCTCGGGATTTGAACCATGGACCTCCAGCACCAGAGCCCAGATCCTAACCACTACACTACAGCTGTCAGTCACACTCAGCTCAGTATATTCGCCTCGTTATATAGTCTGGGTCCATTTTGTAGCCCAAAAACCTGCACGCCCGGTTATAAAAACTTTTTTTTCCGCCCAGTTGCCGTGTGGTGTAGTAGAGTTAGGGTTACAGTGATGAAAATTACAAAATTTTGGAATGAAAAAATAAATTAAAAATTTGCTGTATAAATTGAGCTTCATAACAATTTGATACAAGCATGTTTATACATACCTTTGCTAATTCATGAAGCATATCAATCTGTGCAACCTGTGCTGAGTCTTCACCTGTTTCTGATCTCGGTGGAGTACTGCCCCTCTTCACCGCAGATGCTATGGCGTCAGGAAGATACTTTGGCAAGGGCATTCCCTGCTGACGACCGTCATTCCCTGCGCTGTTCGGTAGACCAATCTGCTGGAAATTCCAGCGGGAGTACTTAGTCCCATAATCAAGAGTTCTATCAGCAGCTGTCCGGTTATCCTTAGGTATCGGCGACAAGATTGCTAATACGTCATCGATGTCAACGGACTCTGGCGAAACAGTTAGATCTATGCCAAGGTCTGAACATTTCCGTTTGTTTGATTTAGAGCGATGTTTTGTTGTTTTCTCAGCATCAGATTGACTGCCCTCAGAGTAAGTTTTCCTAAGTTCACCAGTGTCTACACGCAACTCGTTTGTATTTCTGGCAACGCTCTTGATACTCCCATCCTCGCTAGACTTCCTACTTTCAGAATCTTTTCCGCTATCATCTTTTGACTGGGTTTTGTTCATTTTCTTGTGAATCTCAAGTGGATCCACAGTAATAAGTTCTAATTTATTTTTCACAGTCATATCATCATGTATTATTACTCTTTCTCCTACATGTACTTGTCCACCAATGTTTTGCTCACAGGCACTCATTGCTAACTGATTCTCCCCCTCCATGGCAACCATTTTTTTCATCGGTTCTATAAATGTTGTCTGTTCTTTTGTAACAATGTCTTGCATGGAGTCCTCCAGTTTCCTCTTTCTTGTTTCTGGAACCCCAATATTCTCAGTTAACATCGGTGCTGATACACTGTCCACTTTAACATGGGTCCCACTAAATAAAACAAATTACAATTCATTAATATCTCATTAGACACCTGTACAAACAAAAAAACATTTGAATTTCGCGAGGACCTTAAGTTCGCGAAATTAAATGCCCGCAAAATAAACCAAGCTAAATGCTTAATATCTGAGTCAAATTTTGGAATCACAAAATTAAATCCTCTGAGTCAAATTTTGGAATCTCAAAATTAAATCCTCTAAAATGATGGCTTTCGGTAATTCACGAAATAAAGTACCCACAAATTTGAAGTGTTTTACAGTATTCATTTGGTACAAAAAGTAATTACCACACATTTTTAAAACTTTCATACAGTTTTCATACTGCCACTGTTGTCGCAAAGAGTCAGCTGCTATTCAAGAAAGCAGCAGAAGTGTTGCCAAATGGATGAGGTCTCAGTTTAGCATCAATTACACGATGGTCCATGATATCAATATGATGCACTTTGCATTTTTCTTTTGTCAACAGAAACTCAATACAGGCCTGAGACCTAATACACCCATTCCAAAACTGTTTTACCGCAAATCAAAATATGATATACCAAATGTATTCCTTTATCTTTTTTTTTAAGGGGGGGGGGGGGGGGAGGGGGGTACTACATGAGATAAAATGGAAAACCTTTATCTGTGTATACTATCACAAAGGGTCCATGAATGAAACATTTGTAGGTTGCTCTGCTGCAACACACTCAAAATGTGGGAATCAATATTTTCAACATTGTCATTTTTTACTTTAAAAAAGAGAGTCCAGACTCACTCAGAGGTCATAGCACTTTGAGAACTTGTTGTGGGGCGCTCTATAAGTATTTGGTATTATGTTTTGTATCATAACTTTGAATTTGATCATCTTATAATATTAACATTATGTAAACATTTGATGAATTCTATTAATGTATGTACATCTGTAAATCCTGTTTGCTACAAAGGACTATAACAAATCAAAGACTATTAACAAGGTGACAAATTTCATGATTTTGCACCATTTTCAAAACAAAATCATAATGATTTGTTACTATTTTTGTAAATCTTGGATGATCTACCTTTAGTAACACATGGGGTATCCAAATTTAGATTTAAATATTCTTAGATCAATTTATTTATTTTTGGATGATCAGGGCCCAGCTACAACTTCTCTAATGCGTGTGAATTTTCTTTGTTTGTTTTTATTGTTCTTCCTTGATTTTGTTGTCACTGTTTATTATAGATAAAGCAATACAACATGCACTGACAAGGACAAACTGGTTGTCTGCCTAGATTTGCAAGATCAAATACCCAGAAAGTCACTCATTTGGAATGCTTGATACACAACTAACCTTTTCCTATTCCTACTGCTAGTGGTTGAGTTATCTGATATATATTTGCTATGATATTCCAGCAGATTTATGCTGTGAGCATCGCACCCTTCTAACTCTCTCAGTGGCACTACAGGACCATCTGAATAGATGGAGCTTTTATCATCATCACCATCACTACTAATGCTGGTCATATCTGACCCAGGCAGCATCTGAACATTGGCACTGCTAAGGCCACTCTGACGGACTTTCCGCCGGACAACTACTTTCCCGGAGACGCCGCTTCCATGGAAACTGACGCTGCTGTCGGTGGAGTTGGATTTGTCACATTTGCTATCTTGACTACCATCTCCATCACTGGTGGGAAACCAGACAGACAGCCAATGCTGTGGTAAACATGGATTGATAACCATGAAGAACCATCATGCATACTATAACAGCACTTAACATCAAACCCAAGTTAACCTTTGCTATAACTGACATTAAAATCCTTGAAATGGAAACCCATGCATACTGTCTGACAAAAACAACATTATCTATTGTTTCTCTATCATCATGCACCAAAATCAAGCATAGTTAAAACCAAATGACCTGTGACCTTTATCCTGATCCACTGACATTAACAATCCTTGGAAGAGAAACTATTACAAACAGCATGCACACACATTGACAAAAAAGCATAAAAGCATTTTAATGCTTTTATACTATTTTAATAGTAGTTAAAACTACTATTTCATTTTCTATTATCATGCACCACCAAAACCAAGCAAACTTGATATCAAACGACCTTTGACCTGCTACCACTGACATTAGCAATCCTTGAAGTGGAAACAGCATGCATCCACACACTGACAAAAACACTTGACTTTTATAGCACATATTAACATTTCTTCATCATCATGCAACACGTATGACCTTACGCAAGTAGGGCTGGAACTTTAGATTTTTTTCAACAAGATAGTCAAGCAGGAAACTCACAAAAAATACCTGCCCGACAGAAATTCAGCCAGTGAACTATCTTACACTGTGAGTTTGAAAATTAATGTTACCCGCCAGTTGGGCGGGTACTTTTGTGTCGTCACCCGTCCAATGCAAAAGTTACCCGCTATGGGCAAGTGGGCGGGTGCTATTACCAGGCCTGTAAACAAGCCAACTTGACATCAAATGATATTTGACTTTCTATCTTGACATCGAGTCACTTTCAAAGGAAACATATGATGATATACTTGATAAGAATAAAAAATTGCCATTTGGGGAGTTGCATACTTATCAAAATATACGTTATCATTTAATCATTCGGCATACGAATGCAACAGTAGAATGCAAATGCAAGTCATCATTGACAAACTAGCTTATAAAAGATAGATACTATAAACCCAACTTGTACACAATACATTGCAAACACAAAGTGTAGCTTGGCTCCCATGTATGCGTCAATTATACGGCAGAATAAAGTGTACCATGATAACCAATATGCAGTACATTCCATCAAAGACTTAATACATCCTGGAACCCAAGGTACACTATTTTCACAGTTTCTTTTGACATTTCTTATAATACCTTGTTTCTACTTCTGGACGTGTTGATGGTGACGAGGCATTCTTTGTGTGGCTCATTTGTTGGAACCAACCCTGCACTTTCTTGACGGACTGTTTCTGCCGGTGACGAAACTGATCTAGATTAATACGATATTCATAGTCACTAATATCGGATCTGGAAAAATACAATGTGCATAATACTTTTAATAGAAATATACATTGTGTTATTGCTTAAATATGCTCTTTCCCTGAATCTCTATTTGATTATCTATGCTATAACATCAGAACCAGCCCTCCAAGTAACCGACGATACTGACAGCAATTGCTGTCAATGCCTCTGCCGGCTGCCGTACTGCCCTTAAAATCTATCCTCTACCGACGGTAGTCACTTGCCGTGCTCTCTGACGAGGTTGCTGCCGGTACCCCCTTTTTTAAGATGACTACTTTTAATATAGCTACTATTTTAACAATTTTACTACAACACGTACTGCGCATGTCTGTTGATAAATTATTTTGATCGATGAAGGAAAATCATATCTTTTGCATGCCCTATCGCGGTCGTTTCTACACGATGAAATACCCGATTTCGATTGAAAACATCGATACAGAGACTGTTTATGACGTTTCTAGATGGCCCGTTTTGATCATGCAAGAGACCCCCTCCCCTAACTTCTCTGTTGTTCGGTACATGTGCTTAATTGGAATTTTTATACCAACTGTTTTTTTAACATCTTGATTGTTAACAAAATAAAGGAAAAATTAAGTAACTTCAACAGGATATTTTGAACTTGACCCTTCTGTCATATTGTTTGTGCATGTTTTTGTCACTTTTGAGAAAATGCCATGGTGCCCTTCTCAAATGTTCAACAGTTGCCTTGATGCCCTTAAAGCAATATTAAAAATTGCTTTGGTGCCTTACCTTTTCATTGAAAATCCAAGGCAGTTATCAACTTACCCTAACAAAACTGCCTTGCCCCTTCCAGACCTTAATTTGAGGGCTGATCTGAACTGTGGCACCAACAGAACTGGTTAACATTTTTTAACTCTAACAGAACCAAGTACTAAAAATATTATCTCATGGCGAGATCAGGCTGGCTATCATAGGCAGAAGAAAATCTGACTCTGTGGAATGCTTAGGCTATATTAAAAAAAATCTTTTGTCTCAAAGCTCTTCAGTTTTTCAAAACCTAACGTGGAATGCGGTTTTTAAAAAACAAAATTATAAATATAAAATACTGAAATCCTTGTAAAAGTGACCTTATGTATTTAAAATGATGTGATCAATGAAAATCTGAAAAATCTGTGAAACTTTGGGATTTTTTTTTTTTTTTTGGAAAAGAAAAGAAAAGAAAAAAAATGATTATGCTTCTAACGCGTATCAATTAACTAACGTGCGCGGGAGCTTTGAGAGGAGAGATATTTTTGAGATGAGAGATTTTATCGGCACTTCCACGCAGGCGACCCATGTTCAATTCCAGGCATTAGCCCCCCCCTAATTTGTCCTGTTTTTTCCACTGATAGTTTTATTCTCTACACCATGCTGTCGGGGTTAAGGTTATTTGAATTTGAATTAAAAAATTGCATCTTATTATTAAACAGATTTATATATTGGTAATTTAATGACCTCCTTTTCAATGCAAAATTTTAAGTTTAAAGGGGCGAATCTCTAATTTAAGTCAACTGGTATTGCTATGGGACTTTTTCTGGGAAATTTAATATCTTTTTGGATAACACTTCAAAATTGTGTGGCATCAATCCCCTACCAAAATCAAACTTGAGAGTCATACCAGGCCAGAGAATTTATTGTGGCAGCAAATCTCTTCCACAATCAAACTTAAGTCATACCAGGCCAGGGAATTTATTGGCCAATCATTCCATATCTAACACAACTACTCACTTTATGCGTCTGGTGGTGATATATCCCATTCTCATCAGGTGGCAATATACCTGAAATGAGAAATCAACAACGAGTCAACAATCTGAAGAGTATAATCAAGTACATCGTCCGCCTCACAATTTTTTTTAAATTATTATTTGAAAGAAACTCCATAGAAAAGGCTCAGAATCTTAAAACATTTGACAGGTTGCTAAAAATAAAATGGGTTGGTCGATATTGAAAATTACACAATTGAAATGTTTAATTTACATTGTACAAGATTACACGAATATTAATTCCCGTATATTTTATCCAACACATGTTTCTGGCCATAGACACCACATGCTGGGTGAGTCTACCTCATGTCACTACTGGTCGCGATGATCAATTTCAATACCGTTACTCGCCTCGGATTGGTCAATTTTATTGCGTGTACTGTCACACAGTTGTCACACTATAATTCATCACTGGAGATCTGAAGATTTTGCCGACCCGAATGTTATTCAAAAATGGCTCCTGTCTAATTGACGATAACATTATGACTACACTTACTTGGGACCAGCAATGCTTGCGTGTGACCTTGTACGCAAGACAATCGCAAGTACCAGTGCCTACCCAACGAGTAGTGCGGGGCATGAGCGGGGCCACTACTATGTATGTTCACATGGTCATAGATTCAGGCTATTGGGGAGGCAAGAATCCAGTGCATATGTAGCATAGCACTTGGACAAGAAAGTTCAAGTTCAATATGCTTTTTTTCCAGCTGTGAATATTCATTTGTAAGAGTATACCATTAGATTTTCCGGGGTGGGTATTTTTGTTCTTCAGTGGACTGGCATTTTTTAACATATTGCCTCAGAATGTTTTGGTCCGCCATAAGTCAGCCACTCTTCCTATTCCTGTTATACAAAACATATTAACACTTTCCACGCGGCTGTTGGTTTTACCAAATACAAAACAAATACTTTCTCAAATGTCAAGGTCTATCTGAAGGATTATTGAACCAATCCTAGTCATGTTTGTACTTATTTTAATGCATTTCTCATGGTGATTCCAAATATGGTAAAACGAAATTCAATAATTTTGACATATTTGAAACATTTTGTGACATTTTGGAATGTCGCTGAGTGGAAAGTGTTAACAGTCAGAACATATCACTGTAGCCCTCTACTCGTAGGAAATTACATCAGAATAGGTGTGATAAAACACACTGCTACATTTGTGGATGATTCTATGGCACTAACCTACTTACCTGGTAATGTTCTAAAGAAAACTGATAGGGGATCATCAACTCATATGCTTGCTGAACGGAGAGGGGTACCTTGCCATGTCTAAGCTCCATTACATTCTAGAAGAACAAAAATAATAATGTTGCCAAAATAAAACTTTTCTTTCTTATTTGTATCTCCCAATCCCACCCCATCCTTACATCACTCAAAACAAAATTACTGCCAAAATAATATAGGTAATGAAATATCATTGGTTATCAGCCATTTTAATTCATAGTCAACATCATAGAGCTACAGACGAAACTCTATCAAATTCGCGCGCGTCAGAGGCTGAATTTCGGTATATGTTTAGATCGGCTTTTCATTACATGTTGAAAATCACTTCCGGGTCCATGACACATTCGCTTACCAATTTGGAATTTTTTCCAACCTAGTATAACAGCGACTATATATTAGGCCATTAACAATCTAGTAGAAAACGTTAGCTTTCTTTCAGATGAATTTTCTTATAAAAATATCAATGTAAACTCAAAGTGTCTACAATTGGACAAAACGTCTACAATTTGTGGTGCTCAGTGAATGGGGAATAAGCTTTTGTTTGTACACTTAATTATAGATGGTTTTTTTCAACAAGTTACTTAAATGTTTGACTAAAAATAAATATAATTGTAGATGTGTAGCCCAATTGATGCAAAACTGTAAATCTTTACCACTGTTGAGTGTGTTCGTTGAGCTGGAAAATTGAATTTGGGTGGTAACTGGTCCAATATAATGTCAATAATTGTGTCTACAATTCAGTCTTGTAAAAGTACAACAAAGGCTTAATCCCCCCCCCCCCCACCCCCAATTGATACAGCTCCTCCAATGGTAGATGTTTTGTCCAACTGTAGACACTTTGAGTTTACAAGTAACATTGCAAAAAAAATCTTTTGCAAATTTGAAAATATTTGAAATTGAGAAAAAAGGATATTGGGCAATTTTGTTATAAAACTTTTCAATTAAATGTAATAAACAAATGAATCATACGAGGGGGTATCATAAAGTTTTAGAAATCACCCAGAAGTGAAGGAGCCAGAAACTTTATTTTGATATGTGATCCTTCAGACATCTTTACAAAGTCCCTTTGCAAAGTTACACATTTCTCCCACTATTTATTAGCTGTATACAGACCGCCATTGTAGAGATCCTCAGATTGACTGCCATTGATTGATTCTCAGATTGCCTCAGTTTGGGTTATTCCCCAAACAGCAATAAATAGTTTACAGTTTGGACAGAAAGGGGTTAAAGGTCATTACAAACAAGCTTGGTGACAATAAAGTTATGGGTAAACATGGGATGTACACAGATTGACCTCTAATGACCCCTACATGACCTTTGACTCTTTCTGTCAACACTTTAAACTATTTATTGCTGTTTTGGGAATAACACAATCTGAGGCAATCTGAGAATCAATCGATGGCAGTCAATCTGAGGATCTCTACAATGGCGATCTGTGGACAGGTAATAAATAGTAGGAGAAATGTGTAACTTTGCACAGGGACTTTGTAAAGATGTCTGAAGGATCCCATAACAAAATAAAGTTTCTGGCTCCTTTTTGGGTGATTTCTAAAACTTTTTGATACCCCCTCGTACCTGTCACTGTCAGACAGTAAGATGTATTGAAATTTTGGAATTTCATATTTAAGAGGAAAATTTCTGCGCCACACTAATTTCCTCGCTTTTCACCCTGAAACATCACCCTTAAAGGATCTACCATAAAAATGAAAATGTGCAAATGATATGTTTATCTTGCATTTTAAAGGTGTATGTTCCGATCACTTTTTGGGGCTATGATTTTTTTTCACATCCAAGATATTTTGATATCAGAAGAATCCCCATATTTTTCTCATTACGTCTGTCAAATCTTAGGGGCCAGAAATGTTCCATTTATAAATTATAGGCGAAAATGTGGTGAATTACTGCCAAAGATGGTTAACCACCAACCAGTGTGTGTACGACTCAATGAGCAAATGTTTGTTGATCTTGTGCTTCTAAAAATACAACCATTGGAGTTATGCAACTCAAACTTTGGAACGTGCCAATTTTAAGGATGACCTTTCATGTAAAATAGGAAACATCAAGTTGAAATTCAGGCCAGTAATCGGAACATCTACCTTTAATCTACATAATGAACTTTCAAATTGCAATTGTTGAAAACAAGAAAAATGGCAAAAATGGCCAATGCAAAAATGTAATCGAGTGATGATTAATCGAGTGAAAAGTATTGTTATTGTTTTTAAAAAATTACTTTTACTCAGAAAATGCCATTTCCTCTTCCTCTTAACAAAACGTCTGGGTGGGTCTTTAAACACTGAACTGTGTTTGTATAGCAACATCCTGTTAGATAATTCACTGTGACCTTTGTAAATCAACACTTTCAGAGAAAAAGACACACCTACCATTTCCTGCAAGAACAGTCCCTCTTCTGGGTAAAGATACTTCTTTCCATTTGCATGATAGCCCATGGTCTGCCAAAACTTGCCCTTTGTAAAACAATAAAACAAACAGGCACCAGAATTAAATCCATGTACTATAATATATATAGTCAGCGTTATAATGCTATGAACAAAATGACACCAATGCGTGCATGTGTTAACCCTGAAGCGTGTATCCCTGTGCGTACCGCAAGCATTCAAACGATGACTGCGTGTCCTGATTGGTCACCACCACTAGGGGTTCCTCATATTTCCCCAATTTTCAAAATTATGAGGTCTAGCACAAAATTATCTGGTCCATAAAGAAGTTTTACTTTCACACCGAGAAAAAGCTCTTTTCCAAACTTCCCTTGCTCCGCTGTTGTACAACGTAGCATAGCATTATTGAGCTGAATAGCGAGAAATCAAGCACGAAGAAACGACTGTATGTTTATGTAAATCTGTTCATGTCCGTAGACTTTAACAACGAAGGGAAAAATTCCAAGCATCCTTCAGGGAGCACAACACTAAATCTCTCTCCATTGACTTTACATGCTAGGAAAGGCTTACTTAAATGGCTCTAGTTTCTATGTGTGCATGTTTTGGTCAATGAAATTTAAAATGTTTTAATCACGAGGGTAATCCAAAACATATCACTTTGATATAAACTGCCACATAACACTAGATATTATTATTCCTTCTTAAATTCGGCCCGGTCTGGTATACACTGCGTGTGTAACTCGGCCGCCGAAATTACAATTGAGCTCAAATCACCCATTTTAAATGTCAGAACATCAACTACACATTTCAATCACCCCATATAAATACAATTTTATCATAAACCGTATCACCAATTTCTTCAATCCACCAAATAGGAACTATTATCTTTAAATTTAATCGGAAGTGAGGCTCAAGACTGATTTAGTGGTGTGCTCCCTTCATAGATTTGAATTTGGCAAAATTACAGTGGTGAGACTAATGATTCCAATCCAATCCTATTATACACTACATAAATATGCAAGAAAAAGAAACCACCAAGTTATCTGTGTGTCAATGTGACACTATGGTGCCATGATTGCTATTGTATTTTATTTATTTTTTAGGTTTGTGGGATAGAGCCTACTGTGGGACTCCAAACATCGGAATTCAGCAGTTTTCAGAATGATTTTCTGATTTGGTCGTTATGTTTACCTCAAACATAGGTGAAAACTGATCAAATTTTGCTTGCAATAAGATATCTTAAAATATTTTTAGAAACTTACTTTCTGAAATTACATGTCTGAAATTACATGTCTGAAATTACATGTCTGAAATTACATATCTGATGCTCCAGTATAATAGCTTGAATTTTGTCCATAGGATTATGACAGTGACTATAATACTTCAAGTGTGTAATAGTACATTGTATAGTGTGTAGGGTATGTGGTTTCTGTATATCTACAAATTATTTCTCTATCTATCATTGAGTGTGAAAATAATATATTGGGAATCCGGTACCTACCTTCTCCACTGTGACCTCCACCAATTGTTTGCTTTGATTCCATTCTCCAATCGCAACTCTATTTCTATGAAATAAAATCACACACAAATGATGCAATAATTAATAGATCGGAAATCATGCTGGAATAATCTAAAAACACAAATTTACTTTGAAATACAATAAATCAATATCAGAAATACCTTGGTTTACACTTCATCCCTTAAATGTGCGATAATAATCATCTTACATTTACTATTGGGATGACGGCAACACTCTATCCATGATTTTTTTTAGAAAGTAGATTTTCTTGCAGATTCACATTTCTGATCATAAATCAAACTATATCCTGAGTTACAGAGCAATACGATTCCTAATTACTTCAAAATCATGGTTTTTAGGGGTTGAAGCGAACAATCTATTTTCACTCCAAAAAACATGATTTTGAAGTAATTAGGAATCGTATCGCTCTGTAACTCAGAATATATTTATGATTTATGATCAGAAATGTAAATCTGCAAGATAAGGCCAAATAAAAATAAAATGTTGTTTCCGGTAACCCGTCCGTCCCTATTTTTCAGCGCCAAAAATAAATAAATTATGCCATTTTGGGGAAAATAATTTTTTTAAAGAGTCGTCCGTGTCGAAATTCTGACATGTAGCTGCCGGAAATCATATTTATTTTATTTTTCCCTTCGACTCTCTCGAGAAGAATTGTTAATTGAAATAATTGATAAAAAAGAAAAAGATCGACAAAAAACTTTAAATAAAAAATAAAAAATAAACTTACAAAACAAGACTTTATCGCAATATAACAGAACAACAAACAGATCGTCGTAATCACGCATAGCGCATTTTATTTGGCAGTCGGGTACAACCACGCCTCCAGCGTTGGAAATAGCCGGTATCGCATCGCAAAATGCGACTCATTCCTGTAACCACGGGTATATAAATAAAAATTAATACACAAACAGAAAATATTATATAAGATAGGGCTGGAAAGAGAGTTTAAATTATAAAACAAGAAGAGTGAATGGCAAGAGTAAAGGAGCTTTTTTAACACTGGAATCGCACTTAATTTTTTGCAAAACGCCCTAAAATTGGGTTGAAAATCTCAGTATATGAAAATAATTTTTTTTGGTAAAATAAAAAAAAATTCCTTCCTTCCATCCCAAATTTTTCAGAGCATGTTACCGGAAACAACATTTTATTTTTATTTGGCCTAATCTGCTTCCAATTTTTTTTCAAGGATTGAGGGCGTCCCCTGGAAAAGATCACATAATATACCTTTAAGGTATGATTGTATTATCAGTTATCCATTACAAGGTTACTTACTGTGAGCATTTTAACTTTGTAACCCAATTAGTTCATGATGGGCCTGCTTCAGAGGTTTAAAAGTAAAATGTTTCATAGTTAAAAACAAAACAATATATCAAAATTGTTATCTTGGTTCCAAATCACCATATGCAATTTACACACATACATGAGGTTAACCTAATTCCGTTTTGTAATGAAATACCTACAGTTTAGGGTTTGGAATTATAAATTTGCAATCCTCAACACAGGCAGGTCATTGTATGAAGCATATTTTTGGAGTTTTTAAGACCAATGAAAGCCTAAAAAAGCTGAAATGATCTCATCAATGTATTTTCTAAAAAGTTATGAACCAAAAATGGTTTGCAACAAAACCATTGAATTCCGTTTTCTTAACCGATAAAATGGAAAACTTGTGTCTAGGTTAACCCTAACCCTCCTACACAAAACAAACGAGCTGTATATATTATTACAATGAAATTCCGCCTTTTTATACTGGGCCGGGGGTCAAAGGAAAATTTCAAAATGCTTTTTGGGGCCTCATTCTGTTTTCTTTGGTTAAAACTTGTGCAGAAATGGAAAATACTGTTTAAATCATCAAAATCGGAGCATTATTTCTTGCGTTGTGACCAAAAATGTGTTTCGGAAAATGACCCAATTTCTTGCGAAAAAGGGCCAATTTTGGCAGTTTTGCAGATTTCAATTTTTAAAAATGTCTTAAAATCAAGTCTTGGTACCCTACAAGTCTGAAAATAACATATATTAGGAGTATAACTTGAATATTTTACATTTCTGCTTACATGAAAGGTTGAAATTACAGTGTTTTAGTGTGAGAGCATGTCAAAAAAGCCCCAAAATGTCCGAAAATGCCTCTGTCAACCAACATTCCTCCAATAAATTTGAATAAGTCCAGCTCATTAAATATGCGAAGGCTATATTTCATACAAAATCAGGGAATTGAAACATATCCCTGACCCATATCAGGTTTTTTTGGGTGTAGAATTCATTTTTAAGGTCAAAATAGTGCTTATTCTCGGTAAATGCACCTTTCAGATTTTCGCATATTTAATTAGCCTAATTTGCATAATGAAATAGTAAAAGCCTTATAATGGCGATAGTTAACAGATTTGAGCTGTGTAAATTACCCTTTTAATGTGTTTTTTGACGTAGAATTCATTTTTTTCAATTAAAATTCAGATGGGTCTGTGGCAAATACCAGTTTATAGTAAAATTGAATAATTTTGCATTATATTTGCATAATTTCGGCATGTAGCCTTTACAATTAGGTGATTTTTTTTGTTTCCAATACAATGGTAATATATCAAGCTTCGAAATTATTGCTATTAAACTTGGTATCTTCAAAACATTGATATTAAGTGAGTTAAAACTTTAATTTTAGCATAACCTTGTTATAAAGGAGTGTGACCCCCTGGAAATAAATCTCAAAATATAGATCTGCTTTGTACAAACACTTTTCATATTGACAACAGAGTCCCAAATAGTAGTGCTATGGGCCTAAAATCAATTTGAAGAAGGCTGTTTATAGACATTACATTGACAATATTGATATAGTAATTGTGTACAGTAACTTGCAAGAATGTAAAGAGCAATGTTGTGACCCCCCCTATATTATAGGTGCACCACTAGTCTTCAGCGCATGCTCAGCTAGCGTTGCTGATTACAGGGAGCACACAACTAAATAGGTCTCGCGACACACTATCGACGCGATCAATCAAAGTTGAGTACGACAATAGTTCCTATTTGGCGGGAAAAAGAGTTATTTTTTGACGGTTTATGATATAATTTTTCACTAATAAATATGTTGTGTTTGAAATGTGTAGTTGATGTTCTGACATTTAAACTAGGTGATTTGAGGTCAATTTTAATTTCACGGACCGATTTACACATCCGGTAATATCCAGACCGGAGACCGAATTTAGGTAGGCATATCACTACGTTGTTATGCGGCGGCTTATATCAAAAAAAGTGCGCGGTAATGTCTACTTCATATTCAGATATGTTGTAGATAACCCTTGTGAGTAAAACATATCAAAATCTCATTGAACCAAACGCACTAATATAGAAACTAGAGCCATTTAAGTAAGCCTTTCCTAACAGTAAAGTCTATGGAGAGCGTCTTGGTGTTGTGCTCCCTTATAGGACCAGGTTCCCGATCTCCCGCGTGCTTCGTTCCATTTTAGGTGTATTTACACAATGCAATAAATAAAAGTCGGGTTTCACCCAAATCTATGCGTTTTGATATCTACTGGGCAGTGTATTTAT
Organism: Ophiura sarsii; assembly: GCA_035610835.1. NCBI lineage: Eukaryota > Metazoa > Echinodermata > Ophiuroidea > Amphilepidida > Ophiuridae > Ophiura > Ophiura sarsii. The sequence goes on along the minus strand of CM069441.1, from coordinate 125,234,016 downwards.
GGCATAGGCCAACATTGTCCGGTTTTAAAAACAGGGGGGGGCGTGTGGTTGCTCTATTTTATACAAAACAAGGCTTTATTTCAGTGATGTGTTATAGGTGGGTTAGGTCGACATAATCAGAGACTGATCAAAATCAAAATCAGTTAAATTTGAGTCCAAAAGTTTTAATTTTAAGAGTGTAGGCCTAACAATTCAAAGCGTGCGGCGTCCAGAGTCAAAAAAACGGAAAATAATAGTGATTTTACGGAAGATGCGGCCTCCATGATCAGATCATATCTCAAAAATGGATTGTTCAATTGTCATGTTATTTGGCTAGTTTGTTCAGAATTTCAGGCTGAAAAAGTTGATATCAATTTTGAATGATTTTGAACAAGTTTGTCCCTCTATAAGGGAGCACACAACTAACGCTATCGACGCGATCAATCAAAGTTGAGTACGACAATAGTTCCTATTTGGCGGGAAAGAGAGTTATTTTTTGACGGTTTATGATATAATTTTTCACTAATATGTTGTGTTTGAAATGTGTAGTTGATGTTCTGACATTTAAACTAGGTGATTTGAGGTCAATTTTAATTTCACGGACCGATTTACACATGCGGTAATATCCAGACCGGAGACCGAATTTAGGTAGGCATATCACTACGTTGTTATGCGGCGGCTTATATCAAAAAAAGTGCGCGGTAATGTCTACTTCATATTCAGATATGTTGTAGATAACCCTTGTGAGTAAAACATATCAAAATCTCATTGAACCAAACGCACTAATATAGAAACTAGAGCCATTTAAGTAAGCCTTTCCTAACAGTAAAGTCTCTATGGAGAGCGTCTTGGTGTTGTGCTCCCTTATAGGACCAGGTTCCCGATCTCCCGCGTGCTTCGTTCCATTTTAGGTGTATTACACAATGCAATAAATAAAAGTCGGGTTTCACCCAAATCTATGCGTTTTGATATCTACTGGGCAGTGTATTTATGGCATAGGCCAACATTGTCCAGTTTTAAAAACAGGGGGGGGGGGCGTGTGGTTGCTCTATTTTATACAAAACAAGGCTTTATTTCAGTGATGTGTTATAGGTGGGTTAGGTCGACATAATCAGAGACTGATCAAAATCAAAATCAGTTGAATTTGAGTCAAAAAGTTTTAATTTTAAGAGTGTAGGCCTAACAATTCAAAGCGTGCCGCGTCCAGAGTCAAAAAAACGGAAAATAATAGTGATTTTACGGAAGATGCGGCCTCCATGATCAGATCATATCTCAAAAATGGATTGTTCAATTGTCATGTTATTTGGCTAGTTTGTTCAGAATTTCACGCTGAAAAAGTTGATATCAATTTTGAATGATTTTGAACAAGTTTGTCCCTCTATAAGGGAGCACACAACTAAATAGGTCTCGCGACACGCTATCGACGCGATCAATCAAAGTTGAGTACGACAATAGTTCCTATTTGGCGGGAAAGAGAGTTATTTTTTGACGGTTTATGATATAATTTTTCACTAATATGTTGTGTTTGAAATGTGTAGTTGATGTTCTGACATGTTAAACTAGGTGATTTGAGGTCAATTTTAATTTCACGGACCGATTTACACATCCGGTAATATCCAGACCGGAGACCGAATTTAGGTAGGCATATCACTACGTTGTTATGCGGCGGCTTACAGTATATTAAAAAGAGTGCGCGGTAATGTCAACTTCATATTCAGATATGTTGTAGATAACCCTTGTGAGTAAAACATATCAAAATCTCATTGAACCAAACGCACTAATATAGAAACTAGAGCCATTTAAGTAAGCCTTTCCTAACAGTAAAGTCTATGGAGAGCGTCTTGGTGTTGTGCTCCCTATATCTACACGGGTGTATTCATCAATGGACGGTGCAAAAGACCATACGCTCGTCTGTGACGAGTTTAAACATTCATATTGTCAACCTCAGACCGGGCATTGTACGTAGACATTTTCGTGTCGATTCAAGCTTACAGAAAAAGAAGAGGAAAAAAATGAAGAAATATGCATCGCCGTGTAGAGCTACGCGCACTAAAGCTTATTTCACATACCTATGCGCGCGGATTCTGAGACAAACCTTTTTCTTTTTTTTGGCCTTACATCTTAACCACTCGTTGTTCCTGTAAAAGTTTGTCCTGCTGTAGGTAGAGATTCCGCAATCTCTGCTGCTGTCTATCAGACCCATCTGCACATACTTCCTTCTTACCACGAGTTGGCAGGTGGCTTGGCAAGTTGAAATGATTGGGAAGATCTTCTGGCCTGATGAGAACAAACATATAACAATTTTCTTAAATTAACAAATCAATAATAATTCCAACTTGGATCAGCTGTGAAGATTCTTATAAATTCTTTGGAAAGTTTAATCTTTAAAACATCTTAATTGGCCGCTATATCTACATGTATAATACTCCTCCAGAAGTTGTCCGCAACAGCCAATTTCACCATACGTCAATGCAGAAGACTGATATTGGGTTCGATAATGATTTTAGGAATAATTTAGATACTTCAAAATAATTCAAAAAGCAGTCATGTGACAAGTGGAGGGAAGTAAATACTACGCTGAACGAAGGGGTCGTGATGACCTCGAAAGCTACGGAGCTCAAATAACTCAGTTCGAAAAAGGAAAATAAAAATAAAAATAAATTAATCATTCATGTCACCATCTCATAAAGACAATCTTTATCCTTGTAAGGGCAGTGCAAACCCAGTACTAGTTTCAAAACTGAATTTCACATTTCTCTAGTATTTAAATACTTTAATTTGTATTCTATCATTTTTACTATCTGAAACGATCCTTTCCAGTTCTTTTTAATAGGTGATTTAAAATTGCTGTTTTGGTAAGTTTGAGTCAAGAAAGGGCACATGGTCATTTGGCTGGAAATTAAGCAGAGTTTTACACTTTTCAAATGATGCGACAGCTGTTCGATCATTGCGTCACGCGCTGAATTTCCCCGTCCATAATAATAGACACGCTGCTTATAATCCGCGAGAAGCAAAGAGCGCAAAACAATGCCTAAAAATGAAAACAAAGACCAATCTTACGATCACTCAAAGGTAGATGTTCCGATTTTCAACTTGAAGTTTTCTATTCTACATGAAAGGTCATCCTTAAAAACGTCGTGTCCCAAAATGTGAGATGCATAGCTATTAATGGTTCTTATTTTAGACACACAAGATGCTGTGAACTGTACCCATTGAGTAGTACACAAACTACACCTAGCACATAAAGTCCCTGACCAGGTGCTCGGAGGTTGGCTAATTCAAAATATATAATCGGTACCAAAAATCTGAGATATACATTAAATGAGCAAATTTCTTCTCCGCAGTTTGATACCTCATTCAACTAAATCGAATGGATACTTTTAAAGTTATGGCGATTTCAATGACCGCGCATAACAACAGCAAAGTTGCACTAGGTATTCATTGAATTGTGTGTGATTACTGTCGTAACTGTCACACAAATCAATGATTTCCTATACTTTTGAAGGAATTTTACAAATTTTCAGAAAAGATTTAACTCAAAGTCAAAGCTATAAAAATTTAAACTGTTACTGTTATCTTATAGAGATCATTTGCTCTAGGATCAGTTTTCTCATTTATTCAATTTTTGCATTTCAACTTGAGATATTTACCAATTAAAGGTAGATGACCCGATCACATTTCGATTTTCAACTTGAAGTTTTCTATTCTACATGAAAGGTCATCCTTAAAAAAGTCGTGTTCCAAAGTTTGAGTTGCATAGCTCTAATGGTTCTTATTTTACACGCACAAGATGCTATGAACTGTACCCATTGAGTAGTACACAAACTATATCGGTGGTATACCACCATTCGCGGTAATTCGACGTTATTTCATCGATTTCTCCGTAATTATACCGATTTAGGCCGTCAAATTTCAGTATGATGATGAGAAAAATACGAGCTTTCATATGATATGAAAATCTCCGTATGTTTGAAATAATTCTGTGTTACGAAAATGTGATCGGGTCATCTACCTTTAACGGTAACATTATGCAAAAAATACTCACATATTTCAGATGTTTTTGTCAATATTTTGAAAAGTACGGTAAGCGTTATTATAAAAAAGAAAAAAACAATCCTAGGCAAAATTGTCTTGTTTACGAAAATCAACATTAGTATTTTAATCAAATTATGGGTATGTGTCGCTAACTGATGTCATAATCAGAATCTGATGTCATAATCAGACTTGTCAACGTTCATGGATTTTAATTCAACTAGTAGTGGCGGGAGGCGGAATGCTCATCAGAATAATAATAATAATAATAATGTTCTACAGCTGTGTCTCGAATAAAATTTAAAATATCGGGTCAAAAACAATTTATAAAAGACATATTTCCCACCACCCCAGACACACTCCATGCTGAGTTTCACTCCAGTTATCGGGAGTGAGTACGCCAAATTCAACAACCGCGACGGTGAGAATAGAGCACTTTCAATGAAAGCTTGAAAATGAAATTTCAAAAATAGTTTTTGCCAAAAATAACTGAAATTGCATCTTTTTTCTAGTAATAACGTAACCATGAATGAATTGTTTTGAAATGAAGCGACGCAAAATATTTTGGTATCAAGTTCAGCTATCGATATCATGATATGAAGGATAGAAGATGCCATTTTGCGTGTGGAAGCGCTTCTTTTGGATTAACTGTAAATACTGGCAAAATGTCCACTTGCCACAAAATGACTGAAATTTCATCATTTTTCTGGCAAAACGCAACCAAGAATTGTTTTGAAGCGACACAAAATATTTTTTTCGAGTTTAAAACAATTGATATATGAAGGGTAGAATGCCATTTTTTGTGTGAAAGCGTTTCTTTTGTATTTACTGTAAATACTGGCAAATATGCCCACTAGGCTTAGCCATGTTAGCGGGCATATTTGCCAGTGCACTGGCAAATTTGCCAGGGCCGTACAATTTGAATTTGGCCACCTGCTACTGCTATATAGCACTAGTGCTAGGACTGTCAGACTGTACTCACCGCAAAATTGGCACTCGTTCATTCCTTGTGTCATTTCCCCCGGCATACATGTAGTCTTCCATACGTTCCTCCGTGGTGTAGAGTCAATATTAAACTGATGTGTCGATGACTATAATGTTTCTGCCCTCAGCCAATCTTCAATTTGGCACAAACGAAGAGCAGTCGAAGAGATTCAATCAGTCACGTTTATTGTACACTTTTGCCCACGTGAACGTTGTTTATAATCTCATCATCGTGTCATGTATCGGCCTATGTGAAATCGACCAAATCGAACTCGAGCATTTGGTGTGTGTTTTTCGGGGGGGCGTTCAAAAATCTATAGAAGAAATACGCGCAAAGCGTACAAAAAATGATTGTATTTCTAACACTTAAACGGTCCAGAATGACGTTTTTAACGTCACCCACATAATATTTTGAATAATCCGTGTGGTTCGCAGTGCCGTTACTAGTTTTTTTAAATTTATATGGGGGGGGTGCAAGAATTGAAAGTCAACCAACAATATTTTTTCGAGGAAAGTGTTAGTTATTTGACTTTGCATTATTTATATTGATTTGAGCCAATCAGCGCTCAGATGTGAATAACCATTAGCCAATCACAGCTGAGCCGCGCCGTATTGACGAGCGAGCTTGTAAAAATATATATAATTCTCCCTCTTCTCGTGTTGTACGTTGTCGTCTGCAGACGTGTTGTATTGTCTCTCTTCATTTTCATTGTAACACTTCAAACAAGCTTCTATCCCAAACATATTACATTTTTTGGGACACATGAGCGCGTAGTGCGCGAAAAATTTCCTGTATGTGTACTTTTGACCATCATAATTCCATGATTCCTCATGTCAAACTAACAGACTATTATGTGTTTCTAAAATATTCTATTTCGATCACATGCAAACTCAAAACATGGGGGGGGCGACATTTTATATTATGTCCTCCCCACCTCAAAACATGGCGGGGACATGTCCCCCTCGTCCATACAGGATTGACGCCCCCCAGGTCCGACACCGTTCTAAATAATCACTTACACTTACTTACACTTAAGGTTTGATGGAATATTTAGATTAGGCTGTTAGCCTTTTTGATTCCATATCGTACTTCGTTCCAATGTTTATCTAGTCGATTTTTGAAAGAGTTTACTGTCTCAGCATTGACCACCTCTCTTGGTAGCTCGTTCCATTGATTGATGACTCTCATTGTGAAGAAGTTTTTCCTGCAGTTGAGGTTCTTATGTAGTGCCGGCTTATAAACTTTCAATTGATGTCCTCTTGTGGTGTGTGTTGCTTGGGCCGGAGTGAAGAAGTCTGATGGGTCGACTTTCTCAAGCTGCTTCAAAATCTTGAATGTCTCGATGAGATCTCCTCTAGTTCTTCTCTTCTCCAATGATATGATGCCTAAGCTTGTCATTCTGTCTTCATAAGTAAGGTGTCTCAGTTGGGGTACCATCTTGGTTGCTCTCCTTTGAATCCTTTCCAAGGCGATGATGTCTTTTTTAAGGTATGGGCACCAAGCCTGGACACAATATTCTAGATGAGGTCGGACGTACGATTTGTATAGCACTTTGAAGCTATTGTTGTCAAAGTATCTGAATGTTCTCTTTACTACCCGTAGACAGTTCATGGCTCGAACCGCTGCTTTGGCACACTGCTTACTGGGTTTGCAGTCCTGGGTGGACACCACTCCTAAATCCTTTTCTTCCTTAGTTTCTTCTAGTGGTATGTTGTTCAGGTGGTGCTTGCTCCGGTGTTATCATAACCTAGGTGCATTTTCTTGCATTTCTTGGCGTTGAATCTAAGCAGCCATGTGTCTGACCAGGTGTGGAGTAGATCTAGGTCTTTTTGTAGATTGAGTCTGTCGTTGTCGTTGTTGATCGTGCGGTATATCTTAGTATCATCTGCGAACATTGATATTTCAGAGCTTATGTTGTCTGGCAGGTCGTTTATGAATAAAACAAATAATAGTGGTCCCAGAACAGATCCTTGAGGAACGCCGCTGAGTATGTCTGCCCATTCTGAGTCCGTTCCCCGGACACTCACTTTCTGTTTCCTATTGGTGAGGAACTCTTCTATCCAGTGTAATATATTACCTCCTATGCCATACGCCTGTAACTTGTTGATTAGTCTTCTGTGCGGTACTGTATCAAATGCTTTAGCAAAGTCCAAGTAGATGACGTCGATCCCGCTTCCTTCGTCTAGTCCGGCTGTTATTGTGTCTAAGCTGGTAAGAAGATTTGTTAGGCAAGACCGACCTTTCATGAATCCATGCTGCCTAGTCGTCAGTACGTCACATTTCTCCAGGTAGTTGATCATGGCATCTTTTATGATTGACTCTAGTACTTTACACGGTACCGATGTTAGACTGACTGGTCTATAATTTTCTGCCTTCATTCTTGCTCCTTTCTTAAAGATGGGTGTCACTCTGGCTTTCTTCCAGTCTTCGGGTAGTCTTCCCTCTTTCAGTGATTTCTGGAAGATGAGGTGAAGTGGAACTGAAAGCTCATCGGCGCATTCTCGAAGTACATTTGGATGCACTCCATCCATGCCTGGTGATTTATCCGGTTTCAGGTCACGTAGTTTCTTGGCCACATCTTCTTGTGTGAAGTTGGTTTCTTCAATGCGATGGTCGCCATTAATTTTAGTGTTAAGTGTGGGTGTTTCACCGACTTCTTCCTTTGTGAAAACAGACTTGAAGAAATTGCTAAGGATATCTGCGGCTTCTTTATCCGTGTCTGTCAGGTTTCCATCCTCGTTTTCAAGCTGCGAGATTCCTGATTTCACCTTTTGTTTGTCTCTCATGTATTTGTACAGTGGTTTTGGGTTGGTTTTGAAGTCCTTCATAAGCTTCTTCTCAAAATCTGATTGTGCTTTCCTCACTGTTTGCTTGGTTTTGTTTATTTGTTCTTTGTAGTCAATGTAGTCTTTGTATCGTTTAAATTGGTGTTTCTGTATTTCATATACAGGTCTAACTTTTTCTTAACTGTCTTCCGGACTTTGGATTTCATCCATGGTGGTTTCTTCCTAGGTCCTTTCTCTCTGTTTGGTATGAATTTGTCTGTGCAGTCATGGTAGTGATTGGTGAACTCTGTCCACATTTGGTTGCAGCTCGATTCTTCGCGTAGAGTCTCCTTCCAGTTCACAGACTTGAAGGCTGCTTTGAGTCCATCGTAATCCCCCTTGTTGTAGTTTTTGGTTGAGCAACAATTTTGTTCGGGTAGTTCAAGATTGTAGTTAAGGGTGAAATGAAGTACCTCATGATCGCTCTTTCCCAAAGGAGATGAGTGGTTGATCTGATCAATGAACATATCATCATTTGTGATTATCAGGTCAAGCGTTGATGATCTTTGTCCGGCTCTATGTCTTGTAGGTTTCTCTACATGTTGAACCAAGAAGAGATCTTGAGTCAAATCAAAGAAAACTTGTTGGTCCGAGAAGGGACCGGTGTCGACACTGTAGTCATTCCAGTTTATTTCTGGGAAGTTGAAGTCTCCCATGATGAGCAGGTGGGTGATACCGCTGACTGCTATACTTGCTCTGATTTGGTCAAATATTCTGTGATTATTTGTTGAACTGCTGCTGGTGCTTCGGTAACAGAGTCCGATTAAGAGTTGGTCTTTGTTGCTCAGTTTTACCATGCACCACATGGTGTCTGCAGCCTCGATGCCGTTAACTTTATTACACTGGACAACGTTGAGTGAATTGTGTATATATAGTAGCACTCCACCTCCTTGAACATCATTTTCTCTATCTACTCTAAATAGCTCGTAGTTGTTGAGTGCAACTTCGCCTTCCAATACACTGCTGTTTGTCCATGATTCAGTTATTCCTATAACTTGCGGTTCGATGAGCTCAATGTTTGTTATAAATTCATGTCTTTTATTCATGATACTTTGAGCATTTGTGTACATACATTTTATACCATTTATACTGGTACTAGCGTTTGTTGGTGCTTGGTGAGATTGATGGTTCCGACTAGACTCTTCTTGTGTAGTGGACTTTCCATCAGTAGTGGTGTCCCCTTTTTGCTCTCTTTGCATTGGGGTTGGTGCATTGGTGGACGTGTGTGCAGGAACTCTAGGCTCATCTTGCGTAGAGATAGTGTGTGTTGATTGACGGTTCCTACTAGACGCTTCTTGTGTAGCAGCTGCCCCGTCAATGGGTGTGCGGTCTCTAGGCGTGGCTTGCGTAGAGTTTCCAGGTGTGTTGTGCTTTAGGTCTCTAGGCTTTCCTTGCATAGATGATGGTGCGAGGGTGCTGGGTGCAGTTTTGTGCACAGTGTTCTTAGACTGATCAGGCTTAATCGTCTGCAGCGTTGCGTTGCCTCCGAAAAGTCTGACCCACCTTTATGATCTTTCCATTTCTGATCATAATATTTTCTTCTCCATTTTCTCGTCTTTCTTTGAGTTCTGTTCTCAGTTTTCTGTTCTCCTCGCGCTCTTGGAAGGTCAGGTCTGGTGAGATGAATACTTTCCTGAATTTGTCATTTGTACTTTCTTTCAGCTTTTTTGCTCTGCTAAGGGCCTGTTTCTTGCGTAGAGAGCGTCTTATATGCTAACCCAAATGGGTATTCACAAATAATAACATGGATCTCTGGAGTCCCTCGGGGTACTGTCCTTGGTCCCTTAGTTTTCTCGCTTACAGAAATGACCTCCCAGATGAACTCCACGGAGTAAATCCACTGCATGCCTGTTTGCGGATGACTGTATCATTTAGGGGTCGTCCAAAATTATCGCCATTTTCACTTACGTACAGAGCGTACGTAACTTTTTACCCCCCCCCCCCCCCCCCCCCCCCCTTGAGTTACGTACGCAATAAATGGCGAAATTTTATTCTATTTTGTACTTTAAAAAAAAAATCCCGCCTCTCAAGATCGCCATTTAAGTTACGTACGGTTGGGGTATATTTTGACCCAAATCAAGGATCGTTGGAAAAGCTACTGTGAAAATCTGTATGCGAAGAAGAGACAAATGGCTCACAGGAGTCTCCCCCGCCTCCACTAGGTGAAGATGAGCCTGATATTCTTCTATCAGAGGTCCAGGAAGCCATCAAGAAAGAAGTTAAAAAGTCAAAAGGCACCTGGTCTAGACGATATTCCAAGTGAGCTCCTGAAGCAAGCTGATGATTCTGTAGCAGTTACTTTTAATTATGCAAAAGCTGTGCAATACTGCGTGGAAGTCAAGAGTATGGCCAGAGAATTGGAAGAGATCAGTTTTCCTAACACTTCCAAAGAAAGGGGATGCTAGCGAATGTAAAAATCATCGTACCATCGCTCTGAGATCTGATATCACATGCAAGCAAAATCCTGCTGCACATCATCAACGAACGTCTTAGACCTCATCTTGAACGTGAACTTCCTGCTGAGCAAGCCGGTTTCCGGAAAGGCCGCGGCACAAGAGATCAGATAGCCAATGTACGTCATATAATGGAAAATGTTTAATACCAGAGGGAGGTCTTCATGTGCTTCATAGACTACTCTAAGGCCTTTGATTGTGTGAGGTATTCGGCATTGTGGACAGCACTGCAAGAAATCCCTTACCACCTCGTCCACCTAATTCGCAATCTGTATGATGGTCAAGCTGCCTGTGTTCGCACTGAGAAAGGAAATAGTGACTGGTTTGCTCTAGGTCAGGGAGTACGTCAAGGGTTGATACTTTCACCAGCACTCTTCAACCTTTATGCAGAGTCTATAATGAGACGTGCATTGGATGATTGGCCATGGGGCTGTCAGTAGGTGGATACCAAATACACAATCTACGTTATGCCGATGACACCACCCTGTTTACAACAAATATGGAAGAGATGGCGGAACTCCTGAAGAAAGTCAAGGTGGAGAGTGAGCAGCTTGGCCTACGTCTAAATGAAAGCAAGACCAAGATCATGTCCATAGGCACCCAGATGGTGTTGGAGAGCCTCTCATAATTGATGGTAATGAGGTGGAATTGGTCTCAAAATTCAACTTTCTTGGATCCCTAATCACCAAAGAGGGTGGTTGCAGCCAAGAGATTAGACACCGTTTAGCAATGGCTAGATCAGCAATGATCAACCTAAGTAAGATCTGGGCTGACAGAGGAATAACCAAAGCAACAAAAACCAGGCTTGTCCAAATCCCTTGTATTTCCAATTGCCATGTATGCGTGTGAGACGTGGACCCTAACAAAATTAAAAGCTGACAAAAACAGAAAACAGAATAGCTGCTTTCGAGATGTGGTGTTGGAGGCGTATGCTTCGTATCGTACTGGACAATGAGAAGGACCAATGCCAGTATTATTGAAGAAATAGGGGTGTCTAAACGACTTCTTCATGCTATCAGCACCCAAATGCTGAGCTACTTCGGCCATATCTCACGTCGCAAGGGTAATAACCTGGAGAAGATGATCATGCAAGGCATGATTGAAGGGAAGCGCAAGAGAGGCAGACCTCGTTCCCGGTGGATTGACCAAATAAAGTTGATTACTGGACACCCGCTCCGTGATTGTTACTCCTTTGCTGAAAATCGTTATAAGTTGTGGCGTAGTATCTGTAACTGTAAGGTCACGAGCTGTGAGTCATGACAGGACCGAACCAACCAACCCCCCTCTTACGTACGCTTTGTACGTAACTGAAAATGGCGACAATTATGGACGACCCCTTACACCTCTGTGACATCCACAAAGGACTCAATACGCTTTCATCCCCAAAACAATAATAAGCAAACCAGAAACGTTCAAGTCCAACCTCACAGGCAGACCCGAAATAGTTGTGGCCGAGTTCATGTTTGACCGATTGATTGCATTGACAACACTATGTTCGCAGTTTCTCATAGCTCCATCAACTCGGCTATGCGGTACAAGAGCACCGGTTTAAAAACGAGTAACAGCAAATTTGCTAATTTTCATTGCATTGCATTCCCGAAAAACTAGAATTTTGAGACCGATGAATTATCTGCGATTACAAAATGACAGAATAAACACCAATAATGATTAGTGAGTTCAAAGACAACGACGTTGATAGTCTCCCCTTGTAAGGAGGAATACAGAATATATTATGGATCGTGAGTATATCTTGATAAATTAAGAAAATATTTCCGTATCCAGGTACGCTTTTCATGCTTCTCTCTCACTGTGGTCCAGCTCGATCACATTTTTAGGCCTACCTTACTTCAGTTATTTTGCCTTTTCTTTATATCTGGTTAAATCTACGTGAACGTGATCATCACCACATATTGCGGTCGTCTCTAAATTAAATCATCATCAGCAAAACGTTGATTTGTCGAACTACGTACACTGCATCAGATGGAAACACGTCGTTTCATCCCAAAACGGTTTCATCCCAATAATTTCGGCTACCGTTTCATCTCAATACCGGTTCATCCCGAAGCCGTTTCATCCCCGTTACGGTTTCATCCCGTTACGGTTTTATCCCAATTGAAATATTGATTTGTTGGTTCCGGGGAGAGGAACTCAAATGCGCAGCTATTGGGGAGTGGTTTCTTGGGCTCATCTCGGGGAGAATAGCAAGGCGGCACTTGCACGGGGCGTTTGTTCGGTTGTCCATGACGGAGTGAGCCTGGGGATAGCGACCCGTGCACAGCCGTCGGCGCGCCGGGAATGTTAATGGTGTCATGCGCTGCCAAATGGATGCGACTTCGCGATGCATATAAATACAAGAATATTATATTCAAGGCCTATTACATTTACATTTCAAATGTTAACAACTTCAAACATACATTGGGCTGAAACACCAAGTAACAAAAAATGATTTACAAATGCCAAGCTAATAAATGAAACCCTTCGTGTAAGGTCATTTGGAACAAAATAATTGAATATTATTTTGCTATTCCTTCTTACAAACGAGGCTAGGGGGAGCCCTATAAATAAGAATTTAATTTCGCTGAAATTCATAAAACCTCCATCACTTGAGTTTAAAATGTGGCTATAGGTCTATAGGATCATTTTATACGGGTTGACATTAATAGCAGTAGCACATTCAAATTAGAGAAATTAAAATGAGGATAGTTATATTGACTTGTTGGTTCCGGGGAGAGGAACTCAAATGCGCAGCTATTGGGGGAGTGGTTTCTCGGGCTCATCTCGGGGTGAATAGCAAGGCGGCACTTGCACGGGGCGTTTGTTCGGTTGTCCATGGCGGTGTGAGCCTGGGGATAGCGACCCGTGCACAGCCGTCGGCGCGCCGGGAATGTTAATGGTGTCATGCGCTGCCAAATGGATGCGACTTCGCGATGCATATAAATACAAGAATATTATATTCAAGGCCTATTACATTTCAAATGTTAACAACTTCAAACATACATTGGGCTGAAACACCAAGTAACAAAAAATGATTTACAAATGCCAAGCTAATAAATGAAACCCTTCGTGTAAGGTAATTTGGAACAAAATAATTGAATATTATTTTGCTATTCCTTCTTACAAACGAGGCTAGGGGGAGCCCTATAAATAAGAATTTAATTTCGCTGAAATTCATAAAACCTCCATCACTTGAATTTAAAATGTGGCTATAGGTCTATAGGATCATTTTACAGATACGGGTTGACATTAATAGCAGTAGCACATTCAAATTAGAGAAATTAAAATGAGGATAGTTATATTGACTTGTTGGTTCCGGGGAGAGGAACTCAAATGCGCAGCTATTGGGGGAGTGGTTTCTCGGGCTCATCTCGGGGTGAATAGCAAGGCGGCACTTGCACGGGGCGTTTGTTCGGTTGTCCATGGCGGTGTGAGCCTGGGGATAGCGACCCGTGCACAGCCGTCGGCGCGCCGGGAATGTTAATGGTGTCATGCGCTGCCAAATGGATGCGACTTCGCGATGCATATAAATACAAGAATATTATATTCAAGGCCTATTACATTTCAAATGTTAACAACTTCAAACATACATTGGGCTGAAACACCAAGTAACAAAAAATGATTTACAAATGCCAAGGTAATAAATGAAACCCTTCGTGTAAGGTAATTTGGAACAAAATTATTGAATATTATTTTGCTATTCCTTCTTACAAACGATATAAATAAGAATTTAATTTCGCTGAAATTCATAAAACCTCCAATATTGTCAACTTAAGACTGAGACGAAGGCACCCCAATCGAGCGCACTTTAAATAAACTAATTGTTTAGATGAAGACGGCCTTCATTTTTTTTAAAGTAGCCTATATTGGCCTATATTCTTAGTTTAGTTGATTTTTAATTAATAGATGAATTTGGAAAATTAAATTCCATCTTGCGAACCCTTATTGCTTCTGTTTGTTCTTTATTCTTTTCTTTTTTGTTGATTCGATTTGATACATTTTATTTTATTTAATAGGCCTGTAAAGATATCGTTTATTTTACGGTATGTCGGGCGGTATGTGTGGTATGCTAATTCAGGTTAAACATGTTAAACATCGCTCATTCAAATGAGTGAAATTGATGTTGAAACTAAAAGGTGTTATAAGTAAGTTTGCAAATTCCCCAATATTCATGCCGTGTACATTTTTAGCGTGTTACAGTAGTATCATGCCGGGGGATGTACCCGGGGATCAAGGCCAGCTAATCCCGGGGATAGCTGGGCGTCGGGGACTCGGAGTTAGTTAGGCGGGATCGGGAGAGGCAATTTGCGTGGGGTGCTGCTGCTGCCGGATTGGGGGCGAATTAGCCGGACGGCAATGTCATCATGGTACGTGTCTTTGGTACGCCGATGGTATCGTGCCACCAAACCCTGATCGTCTCAGACCAAACCTGGGGCCATTTGGGCCACTTAATCACAACACAAGAATATTCATACAATGTCCCCATGAATTTCCGTCCCCATAACCGGAATTCGTTCAACCTGAGACCATGGACTCTGGTGTAAACAACTCAGTTAAGCATAAAGCCTATCTCACAACATGTTAAAAAAATGTGAGTTAAAAGCAATGATTGATAGCCACATATAAAATTATCGCCATCATGATATGTGCATATAAATGGAATGAATATCGACACTTTTTTAAAATTTTAATTGTTGGTCTCAAACGCAAGGATAAGACTTAAAAATTATGTTACGAAGCGTATTTATTTCACATGATATTAGTTTAAATAAATAAGTAAAGTAGTACATAATATTAAGACAAAAGGACACATTTGTTTATAATTTTAAATATGGCCTAGTTTGGCTACCTAGAACAGAATTAGTGTTGCAAAATAGTTTGGAATTCTTTTTGTTTTGTGTGATTATTTATGTAATTCATTTATTGAGAGTCCCCCACTCGCTTCCATTCATGTAATCAATATTGTCCAAAACTTATAGCGAATTATAAAGATTAGCCCCTGTAGCGTGAAAGGAGGCATTCACACATCCATCTGTCAGTTATCGCAACGACCAACTTAGCGTCCCTAATGAAGGGGGATTAAGTATTCAGCGAAAGTTGCGTGGCGAAGTGTTTCGATTATCGGGTCTACAAAGGTCGGCGGCGTTTAACCTGCAGGTACATCAAACGGTCAATGGATAAGATGAAACGGAGACACCGAATTGTTGCTACCTCAAAATCATGGTTTTAGAGTGAATTTAGAGTAAAAATAAGTTGTCGGTGCAGACTCCGACAGTTTATTTTCAGTTTAAAACCATGATTTTGAAGTAATTCAAAATCGTATCGCCCTGTAACTTCAATGTACGATTTATGATCAAAAATGTAAATCTGCAAGAAAATCTGCTTTAAGTTTTTCTTCGTGGATTGAGGGCCTTCCCCCTGGAAAAGATCACATAATATGCCTTTAAATGAATGAAGTCCTACTCATTCTAATATGACATTCCCAGTTACACAATGTCATGGAAAGGGTTAAAATGTGGCTCCAATTTAGCCTAGGGGGTTCAATACCTGATTAGCATTGAAATGTACACACAAAAAAACTGGTTCATTTAATACCATCTATGATTTAGACAGAATAGACTTACAGGAACTAAAATCATTAAGACTTATTTGGTATCATTTTACATGAGGGAAATTGAGAAATAATCCAAATTCATAATATTGATACAAAATATGTAAAGTCTCCCTGATGAGCTCCCTTTCCTGTGACTTTTCTGTACATTTCAATGCAAAACAGGGGTTGATTGGCTATTTCATAGTGCTTTTCTACTGCATGGTGGGATTAGGCATGAGATTTTTGAAGGAGGAGGGGGTGTTCTCTATTCCTTTTTTTTAGAAAGTAGATTTTCTTGCAGGGGCACTAAATTGATTTTGACAAAAATGTCAACACCACTCTGTGTCCCTATAAAAACCATGATTTTGAAGTAATTAGGAATCGCATCTCTGTGTAACTCGGAACAATGATTTATGATCAGAAATGTAGGCCTAAATCTTGAAGAAAATCTATTCCTAAAAGATATCATGAATAGAGGCACCCCCTGGAAAAGATCACATAATATGCCTTTAAAGCAACCCCTGATAGAAAAAGTGGCATAATATAACTTCATTTAAAGCCTGATTTTCCCTTTAAAGCTAGCTAGGGCTAGCTACCAAATGTTCTGGGCCAAACATGAAGTGAAAGTATATTGAACACGGTGATAAATGAGTCGTGACTGTTTGCAAATTGCTAAATATTTTGTTACACATTTATATAGGGGGGGAGGGGGAGAATGGTCCAGCAACTCACGAAATGCGCGCACATTTTTTCGACTTTACACCTACTTTTGGAACGATCTAAGTTCATCTAAACAAGCTTGTAGCATTGAATGTTGCATTTTGGGGACACATTATGATCATCATAATTCCATGATTCCTGAGGTCAAATGAACCGACCGTGCCAATCTCAATTTCTTGGTCGGAATGCCGACCTCGTGTGTCCCGACTTACAAATTAGATTAACCAATCTAATTTAAACCTTTGACTACAATGAAGTCAACATTTGACTAAAACGAAGTCAAAATTTAACTACAATGAAGACAAATGTTGACCCCTTTTGTAGTTGATATTGACTATTTCCAGTGTCAAAATGATTTGACTACCCACACAGGGTTGCTATGGTTGACCATAAAAGGTATTCAAATGTTGACCCCTTTTGTAGTTGATATTGACTATTTCCAGTGTCAAAATGATTTGACTACCCACACAGGGTTGCTATGGTTGACCATAAAAGGTATTCAAATGTTGACCCTTTTGTAGTTGGTATTGACTATTTTCAGGGTCAAATTATTTGACTATCCACACAGGGTTAAAAATGACTTCAATGTATGTGGTGTATAATAGTTGACCGTCAAAAAGTAGTCAAAAATGACTAATTAAGGGTCAATATTAACACTTTCTACGTGGCTATTAATTTTACCATTTACAAAACAGATTTTTCAGTAACCTTTCCCAACTTTCAAGGTCTATCTCGAGGATAACTGAACTAATGCTAAGCACGTTTGTACTTATTGCAATGCATTTCTCATGGTGATTCCAAATATGGTAATGAACTTCAATAATGTTGACATTTATGAAACATTTTGGAATATCATCTGCAGACGCCTGCCGCATGGACAGTGTTAAAACACTTTGCACGCGGCAGGCGTCTGCAGACGATATTCTAACATTTTACAAAATGTTTCAAAAATTGTCAAAATTGTTTAATTTAATTACCATATTTGGAATCACCATGGGATATGCATTTAAATAACTACAAACATGCCTAGTATTGGTTCAGTAGTCCTTGAGATAGACTTTGAAAATTGGGAAAGGTTTCTGACAACTCTGTTTTGAATGGGGTAAAACTATAATAGCCGCGTGGAAAGTGTTAGCTACCTATTTTTAAGTGTGAATCCCTTAGATTTTCTCTTTCCTTTTCCCTTTTATCTTCCTCCCCTTCTCTTCCTCCCTTTCCTTTCTTTCTCCTTTTCCCTTTTCTTTCCTCTTTGGCAAAAGTGAGCGCGGACGGGACGGGAGAGTATGATAAATGTAGATAATATCATTATTATTTATTCGGTTTCTCATACATCACAGTAATGTCATAATTGTAGATAATATCTCTGTACAAACGGTACCGTTATTTTTTACCACAGGAGAAAATAATAGGCCTAGGCCTAGGCCTTTCTAAACTTATTTTGCGTCACGCGACTTTTAGCTAATTTTTAAGTTAGCATGCGACACGGTTGAAAAACAGCCGTGTTATTTTGTCAACCCATGACAATGTGACATGTAGACGGTAGACCCCTTTACTTCGGAAAATAGTCCCCCCCATCCATTTATTATCTTCCCCTTTCTATCTGTTTAAAATTGTAATGGGGGGGGGGGGGGGGGGGCGAGGGAGGCATAAGACATGTAAGACATGTAAGATAGTCACCAATTAAAACAAAATACGACAGCAGATTTTTCAGAAACCTTTTCTAACTAACTTTCAAGTGTATTCCAAGGATAACTGAACAAATAATAGGCACGTTTGTACTTATTTGAATGCATTTCACATGGTTATTCCAAATATGGTAAATGACATTCAATAATGTTGACATTTTTGAAACATTTTAAGCTATTTTGGATTGTCGTCTGCAGACGCTTGCCGCGTGGAAAGTGTTAAAAAGGTTATAAAATGTTAAAGGTAAAAGTAAAGTATTAAGAGGCGGCCTAATCAACACTAATTTTAATGGGCTTTGTCATGAAACCTTTGGCCCGTTGTAACGTAAAATAGCCATTGCATTGTGGAATTGCATTTCGGTATAGGCCTACATCTCTAATTTTGAAAAATAAATCATATGGCGATTGATAAAGAATCTGAACTTTTTTGCGCAGTTTGTCCGTGATTAGCTTTAATCCTGTTGTGCGCGGCGTTTTTCGTGTTCCTACTGAAAGGTTGAATTCTACACTGTAAAAACAAACGTTTTACGATAAACGGGTTGCATAAACGCTACAACGTGTTGATACGTTTATTAACTGTTATCAAAAACGTGTTATACCAGCAATCATGTGTTTATAATTGCTGGTATAAACACGTTTTTGATATAACAGTTAATAAACGTATCAACGCGTTGTAGCGTTTATGCAACCCGGTTATCTTTAACAACCTCCTATACCTTTACACGTAAACAACAACAAATAAACGTGTTGTAGTGTTTATCAATAGTCAAACGTTTGTTTTTACAGTGTATAGTCAGATCAAAGACAGTAAAGTGGCCGTCTTTGGTCAGATAGAGAGTGTTTAGTTGCGGACGCGCTCACTCTTCCGGCTGGGGTTTCCTTCGACGGCGCAAAATTCAACATTTTTACTAGAAAAACGTTTTCCATATCCAGACCCATAATGTATTAAGCGACTTGGGTCTTCATCCTGATCATGTAGGCCTATTTCGGTAAAAGATAAGCTTCAAAAAGGGACTTATCATTATCTTTGGTTACTGGACTAAAAGTATACTCACTTCTTAATACTAATCCGAGTCCTAATTTCGTTGGCCGCTTTTAAAGAACGACCCATCGGGCCCATCATGTACTTTGGACATATTTGTTCGTCATTATGATCATGTTAAGAATGACACAATCATGTAGATATGTTACTGGACTAAAAGTATATTCGTTATATAATAATCTTTTGGCCGCTTTTAAAGAACGACCCATCAGAATTTGGGCATCTTTGGCTGCTCTTTTATCATAATTTCGCTGGCTGCTTGTTTTTTAAGTTAAGAAACTATATCGGGTAATAATAATTTGGAGATAATTCACCAGGTTGTATTGAATGAACCGAAATTCTTCTGTGTCCCTCCATACATTTATATAAAATTTCACATGGCATCACTAATATAAATTGTACGGTCCAGGGACGCACAGTGGTTTTTCAAACATTTGATAACTTAACTTGTATGAGATTCAGTATTGTGTTCAGTACAGTGACATTTAAGACCTGCGTATTATTAAACTTGGCCTACTGGCACTTTGACTGGCACCGTTGCAAGTTAATTTCCCGTTTTGCGTGCCTATCGTGATGGCAGAAAACCCGAAGTGACGCGTCGGACCGTTGATCGCGTCACTTATAAAACTCCGCGCTATTTTGGCAGTGACTGCGTACGCGTTGGACCAAGGTTTGAAATACGCGGAAAATGTCACTTTCCGAATGATCGCGAGCATTTACGGAAAATACCGACATACCTCCAATTTTGTCCCCATGATGGTTTCAAAATGGCGCCGGCATACTGGATCTCTATTTTTAAATCTATGGGGACCGCACAGTTTCGAGACCAAGGATTTAACCCCCGTCCAAATCAAACAATAAATACGATTCGTGCTGGCCGAAACAAAACAATCATAATTAAATGATTAAAGAGCCTATAGATAGGAAAAGGATTGTCCATGCAAGGATTACTTTCATGGGTTGTCGGACGGATTGCGGGACGGATTGTCAATGATGAACTGTTATTTTATAATGTATTTATAATGAAATTTCCTTTATAATTACCATCATAAGTTACTAATCGGAAGCGAGTTCCCGTTCTTTTGGGTGATTTAAAATTATTATTTTGGTATTGAGTCAGGATAAAGGCGCATGGTTATTTGGCGGCAATTTATTAAGCGGAGTTCTGCACTTTTCAAATGCTGCGACAGCTCAACTAAACTGTCTGCTGTTCGAACATTGCGTCGCGCGGTGGATCTTCCCGTGCGTAATACTAAACGCGCCGCTTAAGGGGGCTGTCAAGTGTCAGAAATAGCTTCCGTAAAACTGCCGTAACTACGTCATTATTCATATATTATAAAAGTATACATTTTCTTGAAGGAAAGGGTTCAATAAATCTAACCATAAACATGAAATTGCTCTAAAAAAGGACCGTTTTGGAGAAAATCATAAAAAACGAGAATTTTGACCAGTCTTCAATTCGGATGACAAGGTAACCAAAAATATATTTTCTGAAAATCTGTCCTTTTACAACTTTTGTAATCTCAAGAAAATTGCCCGGGTTCCATTTTTGTTGTTGTTGTGATAGCCGCGACGTAGAATATTCGCGACGTAGACCGAAAAACAAGAGAGAGCAAAACAATGTCTATGTAAACAAAGGCCAATCTTACGATCATTTAAATTTCAGTTTTCTTCCAATTTCTTCACATTGGGCTATTCCAGATAATAATGAACCACCCCCTATAGAGGACATTGGAATTCCAGACTTTTTTTCCCTCCAATTTTTCATTGGAATTCCAGACGTTTTTGGCAAATGTGCTTCGCTCCCTATAGAGGACATCGGAATTCCAGACCTTTTCTCCCTCCAATTTTTCAATGGAATTCCAGACTTTTTTGGCACATGTGCTTGGAATTCCAGACTTTTTTCACAATTTAGACCGCTCCCCTATAGAGGACATCGGAATTCCAGACTTTTTTTCCCACCAATTTTTCAATGGAATTCCAGACTTTTTTGGCACATGTGCTTGGAATTCCAGACTTTTTTCACAATTTAGACCGCTCCCCTATAGAGGACATCGGAATTCCAGACTTTTTTTTCTCCCACCAGTTTTTCAATGGAATTCCAGACTTTTTTGGCACATGTGCTTGGAATTCCAGACTTTTCACAATTTAAGACCGCAGGTTTTTGGAAATTCAGACACTTTTATCCTTTTCTGAACGTCATACTAAAGAAATGTATAGAGATATAATAGATTGGAATTCCAGACACTTTCGTCATGTTTGTAATGCTATCCCTGTACATTTTAGACTTTTTTCTTCTGGTTCACCAATGAAGGGCAAGCTCAAGCTACAGTGGTGGCACCATTTTTTTATTTATTTTTTTTGGGGGGGGGGGGGCGAGGGGGCGCATTGAGTGGGCAAATTGTGTTTCGGGGGGGGGGGGGCAAAATTGAACTGTTTGCCCTTTTTGGTCTCACTGGGGGTGGGGGCAAGTGGGGGAGGGGGAGGGGTAGGGGAAAGTTGTCTGAATTTCCAAGGCCTTGAAATTCCAAAAACGTCTGGATTTCCAAGCGTTAATAATAGTATGGGAAAGGGGAATAGTGATGATGAAAAGTTGTCTGGATTTCCAGACGGGCAATACGTCACAGCGCAGTGGCGTAACCAGGGGGGGGGGGGGGGGGGGGGGCTGGAGCCCCCATTATGACCCCCCATTTCAAGTCACTGCCCCTTCCCCCCCCCCACCCAATGAAAAAGTCTAGTTACGCCACTGTTGTTCGCACTAGGCCCAAGTGGGGGCACATCCCCCACAGACTCCCCCGTTCGAGCTTTTAAATCATCTATACTTAAATCAAAAATATATCAGTATAATATGCTCAACTTCTTCCGTGCATTGATAAAAAACAAAATATTTATTGGAAATGAAAAGGTGGCTTTTCGATAAAATGTTGGTCAAAAGTATACACCAGATCGTACCAAATGAGTTCGAAAATTGAAAAAATTTCTACTTCTGAGGGGGGCACATTATTTTCACTTATTTTCTAGCAAGGTCACGTCATGGAAATATTGCAATTGGTACTCTAAGTATAGTGTTAAATAAGGCCACCCAGAACCGTCAAATACCCTTGGTTTCATTTGCTGACAAATGTCACCCTCACTATACATGCTATTTCATACTTGACCGGAAACTCTCAGAGGATCAGCCGACGCAATTTCCAAATTTATGCTACCGATCCAAAACCGAACCCTAGTTGGAAAAAATTCCTTTTTCATGGGCAGCGCCGTATTAAGTTATGTTAGTTCAACATCAGTGTATCAAAATCAGTTAAATCAGCCGAAACAATTTCCAAATTTATGCATAGATCTAATAATATCGCGTATCCCGGTTTTATATTGGTTGATGTACGTCCAATAGTGTTTTATACCCAATAGAAATGATTTGCCAACCGAACCAAAACCGAACCATAGTGGGGAAATTCCTTTTTCATAGGCAGCACCGCTTTGACGCGTGGTGTCTTTGGCTGAATCAGTCAAACTTTCAGTCGGGTTTCACCCAAATCTATGCGTAGGTTTCTGATCTGTAGTTTAATTTTTCGCAATAGGCCCAAATTGTCAGGTTTTACAAAGACAGGGGGCGGCGCGGTATTAAGTTAGGCCTATGTTAGTTCAACATTAGTATCAGTGTATCAAAATCAGTTAAATCAGCCGAAACAATTTCCAAATTTATGCTTTAGATCTAATAATATCGCGTATCCAGGTTTTATATTGGTTGATGTAGGTTCAATAGTGTTTTATACCCAATATAAATGATTTGCCAACCAAACCAAAACTGAACCATTGGGAAATTCCTTTTTCATAGGCAGGGCAGTTTTGGCGTGGTGTCTTTGGCTGAATTAGTCAAACTTTCAGTCGGGTTTCACCAAAATCTATGCGAAGGTTTCCGATCTGTAGTTTATTTTTTTCGCAAGGCCCAAATTGTCGGGTTTTACAAAGACAGGGGGTTGGGGTAGGCCTATATTGTGATCTGTTACGTTGCGGATCGACATTGGCTGAATTTGTCAAACTTCCATGGCGAATCAAATCGTGTCAAGTAACCATGAATTGGACACTCGTCACATGCCACATGCTCATGTTTTCTTCCACAGACAAAAATGAGTGTAATTCAACGAGTGGATAGTATTGTCGAGTTTGACAAGGGCGAGGGAGGGGCGATATGCTTTGCATGTTATAAATAAAAGTCTGGTTTCACCCAAATCTATGCGTAGGTTTCAGATCTGTAGTTTATTTTTTCGCAATAGGCCCAAATTGTCGGGTTTTACAAAGACAGGGAGCAGCAGCAGGTATAGTGATCTGTTGCGGAAATGTTATACTTGACTGGAAACTCTCAGAGAGGATCAGCCGATCCGACACAATTTCCAAGTTTATGCTACCGATCAGGGAGTCTTTGATTATGGGAGAGGACACTCCTCCGACAAAATTTCGCCTACTAAAACCAAATTCACGGGTGAAGCTTTTGTAGGTAGCGCACTATCATTGTCGTAGCTAACCAGACGACCTATAAGACGTGGTTGATTTTATCGCTGAAAACATGATTTGTGGCACAATAATAGTACACCAATGGTAAAAAAGCTGATTGTGATTTAATAGAGTAGAACTGATTTGCTTTAATGATGGCAGAATTTAGTTTTTATATGACACGAAACATTCAGAATTGGTTATTTGAAATTAATTTACGTAGAACAAAATACGAATTTTAAATTGTGGATGGCTTCGTCTGACAGTGACACAGTAGGGGCGTGGCGTCATTTGCATTTTATGAATATTGTAATCAGATCAGTTGGGAATGACGCCGGATCGCGACAATAGTCATGACTAAATA